>CM022303.1:384589056-384754884 GCA_011799875.1 Thinopyrum elongatum | reverse complement strand
AATATGAGCTGCCTAAATTGGATACATTTCTTTGCTTACAAATGAGGGCCCTAGCTGGACAAGAAGAGGAACCTTGGAGCAAGTTCAGAGCATGGAGATAGGGGGGGGGGGGGGGGGGGGGGGGGGGGGGTTGGCATGCCCAAGGGGAACAAGAACGGAGTTACAAGTGATGATTTCAGGACTTTGAAGCCACATAATGAGTGCAGGAAGCCTTGGACGAAATATACAAGATGTCACTTCATAAATTTCGTCCAGAGGCTATTATAGGTGCTGCGTCACCTTATATTGGCCGGCCCATGTAATTTAAATACTGAGTTAGTATAGGCTGTTTTTAGGTCCGTATGTGTGGGGAAACAAGAGATAGTAGGGTTGGTTTCGGACCCCTCCTTCAAGGGCCACGAAATCCCCTCCTCTTCCTCCATATATACAGCCCTTAGGGCACCGTTTAGACTTTGGGTTTTGTTTAGATTAAAAGTTCGCCATAGCTGCAACTTCGCGTACTTCGTTTGTGTTCAACGACCAGACCAAGACGTCACAGAACCCCACCTTGATCAATAAAGCTTTCATCTTATATTCGCAATATCCAGATTGCAAATCTTAGTTTCTTGCTTGTTCTTCGTTTGCTTGCAGGAGATAGACCCTCGTGGTCAGGTTGATTGTGCTCCGGCGTGGTCAATAACCTCTCGGAGTTGGTTTAGCGATTGCTAAGGCGCGACGTCCTCGCACGTTCGTATTCGGATCGTCAAAGTCTACTCCACCAAAAACGATAGCTATCATCTCATCGAAAGATCGGGACACCCTCGCCTCTATCATGATATTAATGCCGCGTTGTTGAATCTTGTTATGAAAGAGCAATTTTCCCGTAATCTTAATGAGGATGCCGCGTCCCATCCAAACACTTTCGTAGATTTGTGTGATTTGAAAATAAAAAAGATGTCGACAATGCTATTGTGAATTTAAAAGTATTCCCTTTCTCTTTGCGGGATCATGCATAATTTTGGTTTTCATCTTTGTCACGAAACAGTATTGATTCTTGGGACAAGTGCAAAGATGCTTTTATTACTACGTTTTCCCTCCCGTGAAAATTATTTCCCTTAGAAATCAAATTATGAGTTTTAAGCAACTTAAGCATGAACATGTTGCCCAATCTTGGGAAAGGATGAAATTGATGATAAGAAATTGCCCTACTCATGGTTTAAATTTGTGGATGATCATACAAAAATATTATGCGGGATTGAATTTTGTTTCTAGAAATCTTTTAGATTCCACCGCGGGTGGTACTTTTATGGAGATTACTTTGGGTGAAGCTACTAAATTACTTGATAATATCATGGCAAATTATTCACAATGGCATACTGAAAGAGCACCTACTAGTAAAAAGGTTAATTCTGTTGAAGAAATTAGTACTTTGAGTGATAAAGTTGATGCACTTATGAAATTGGTTGCTAGTAAAAATGCTCCTATTGATCCTAATGATGTGCCTTTGTCTACTTTGATTGAGCAAAATACTGATCCCGTAGATGTGAATTTTGTCTCACGAAACAATTTTAATAGTAAGGCTTATAGAGGTAATTTTAATCTTAGGTCGTTTCCTGGAAATTCCTCTAATAATTATGGCAATTCCTGTAGTAATTCTTATAATAATAATAGTATGCCTCTGATCTTGAGAATAATATTAAAGAATTTATCAATGCTCAAAAAGTTTTCAACACTATGATAGAAGAAAAATTGAGTAAAATTGATGATATGTCTAGGAGCATTGATAGAATTATTCATGATGTGGAAAATCTCAAGATTAATTTTTTTTCACCCAATGTTGATATTAATGAATCAATTAAAGCTTTATATGTCTCTATGGATGAAAGTAAGAAGAGAACCGCTATGCTAAGAGCTAAAAGAGAATTTTTAGAAAAAACGATTCCTCCTGATTTTTTTTGTAGTAATCATGAAGAGATTAAAATGATTAGGGTTTCTTCTATTGATTCCTTGTTTAGTAATGTTAAAATTGATGATAAGGGGACTGAAGAAGAGTCAACTTTAGCTAGAAGGTGTCCCCATGATTCGGAGGGTGAAAATCTTGATGAAAATTTTACTAAAAGTTTGGCGAGGTAAAAACTTTAACTAGTGATGTGCCCACTCTTTTGGATTATAAAGATTTTAATTATGATAGTTGTTCTTTGATTGAGTGTATTTCTTTGTTGCAATCTATGCTAAATTCACCCAATGCATATGAAAAAAATAAAGCTTTTACTAAACATATTGTAGAAGCAACGATGAAAGCTTTAGAGGAAAACTTAGAATTGGAGATTTCAATTCGTAGAAAATTATATGATGAATGAGAACCTACCATTAAAGTCAAGATCAAAAATTATGAATGCAATGCTTTATGTGATTTGGGTGCTAGCATTTCCACAATTCCGAAATCTCTATGTGATGTGCTAGGTTTTACCAATATGGAGGAATGTTATCTTAATTTGCACTTGGCGGATTCTACTATTAAAAGGCCTTTGGGTAGAATTGATGATGTTCTTATTCTTGCAAATAGGAACTATGTGCCTGTTGATTTTATTGTACTTGACATTGATTGCAATCCGTCTTGTCCTATAATACTTGGTAGACCGTTTTTACGAACTATAGGTGTCGTGATTGATATGAAAGAAGGGAATATTAAATTTTAGTTTCCATTAAAAAAGGGTATGGAACACTTCCCTAGAACTAGAATCAAGCCACCATATGAGCCAATCATGAGGGAAACCTATGGACCAAAACCAAAGAAGACAATACTTGAATCTATGCATTATGCCTAGCTAGGAGCATAAAACAATAGCGCTAGTTGGGAGGCAACCCAATAGTTATCTTTTAATTTTTTTTCCTTTCTGTCTTTCTATAAATATACAATTATGCTACTGTTATGATTGTGTTTTAGTATTTTAGTTAGTGTTTGTGCCAAGTAAAGCCTTTAGGATGGTTTGGGTGATAGTTGATTTGATTATGTGCATTAACAAAAACTTTTGCGTCCAGTAGCAGAATTGTTAAAATTTCCTGGAATGTGAAAAAATTCTGAATTTTTTACACATGATTGATATACAAATTGTCCACATCGTACTAATTGTTTTAGAATTTTGGAGTTACAGAAGTATGAGCTTAATTCAGATTTCTACAGACTATTCTGTTTTTGACATATTCTATTTTTGTTGCATTGTGTGCTAATTTTGATGAATCTATGGATTGTATCGGGGGGGTATAAGCCATGGTAAAGTTAGAATACAGTAGGTATAATGCAATAACAAAATATGAATGGGTTTACAACAGTACTTAAAGTAGTGATTTGTTTTCTTATACTAACGGATCTCACAAAGGTTTTGTTAAATTTTCTGTGATTGAAGTTTTCAAGTTTTGGGCGAGATCACGATGGATGAAGGAATAAGGAGTGGCAAGAGCCTAAGCTTAGGGATGCCCGAGGCACCCAAAGGTAATATTCAAGGACTCCCAAGCAACTAAGCTTGGGGATGCCCCGGAAAGCATCCTGATGCGGAGCATCCTACGGACATCACCATGTCAAGAGTCGATTTGGCAAGTGACACGTGACACATCTACTTCACATACATAAATGTGATTCATCTCCTTTACACGTGTTCACTTGTGCCCTTCGAGGATGGTATACTAATTGACCCCTCTCTCGTGTGCATACATAGGTGTGAGCGGAGCTACACATTCATCGAGGAGGAGTCCAAGATAAAGAGTACATGTCACTACTGGAATCCACTTCTTTGCCGTCTGCTAATTCTTTGTCGTCCGCTTGCTGACGGCAAATAACGTCTTTGCCGTCAGCCACAAGAAAACGGACGGCAAAGATGTGGCTGATAGCAAACAAAGTCTTTGCCATCAGCCTGTTCTTTGCCGTCCGCTGGCTGACGGCAAAGAATCTTTGCTGTCCGCTAGCAGACGGCAAAGAGGTGGGTGGGTCCAGTTATTGTTTAACCAACTCAAGCCCACCGGCCCCACCTCTTTGCCGTCCGCAAGCGGATGACAAAGAAACTTTGCCGACCGTTGGCTGACGGCAAAGAGGCGGGTACGTTAACGGCCGTCCCGCCCCCCTCTCTTCTCTCCACTCTCTCATTCCTCCCACACCCGTGCCGCCGCCGCCGACCCCGTCTGCCGTAGCCGGCCGCCCCGCACCCCTCCCCTGCGCCCCCCTCACCGCACCCCCCCGCCCCTTCCACGTCGCCCCACCCCCCCCCCCCCCTCCCACCCCCCCCCCCCCCTCCCCCAGCCCCCCCCCGTCAGCCTCCGGAGTGTCTCCTCCCCGTTCCCCCCCCCCGCCGCTCCCCCTCACCCTCCTTCTGCTTCATTCGCCCCACCCCCACCTTCCCTCTCCTCCTCCTCCTCCTTACCTCCGTTCTTTCTTATCCTGCCTCCCCTCACCCCTCCCCTACCTCCACCGCCCTCTTCCCCTCCTCCTCTTCCACTTCTTTCATTCCCTCACCTCTTCCGTCCCCGCCCCATCCCGTCGCGGCCGTCCAGCCTCCCCCTCCACCGGGTCGCCGCCTCCTCCAGCGGCCGCCGCAGCCGTCCGGCCGCCCCCTCCACCAGGTGAGCTCCTCCCCTTTTTTTGTTTAATTAGTTTCTTTTTGTTTCTTTTAGTTTAGTTTCTGTTTTAGTTATAGTTTTAGTTTAGTTTATTTTAGATTAGTTTTAGTTTTAGTTTATTTTAGTTTAGTTTATTTTAGATTAGTTTTAGTTTATTTTAGTTTAGTTTATGTGCTCGGCAATGTGTGTGCTGGTTGATGTCTATATTTTTATGGAGCTAGGGTGTTTGTTGATTTTCCTCCTCACCGGCTGTATGATCAAGAATTTAACTTAATCAGTACATTTGATGTAAGAGCTACTGATCTTACCGACATATTTTATTTAGATAACTAGAACGGTTCTACATGTAATCTAATTGTAGCTATGAATATTAATTTTAAGGATCCTGTAGTTATAGAAAAATTGGTTATATCACGTTACAATTATGAATAATTGACAATGCTGGATGATGTTTATGTGTAGTTCTACTAAAATTGGTTGTGATATATCTCGTTAAAACTTAGGAATATCTATCGGGTGCGGTATATAGAGCAGTCAGAAACGGTAATGACATGTTTTTATGTAGTTATGATCATTTGTCAGCTATTTGGTTTGTCACAATTATGATAATTTATTGGTTTACACTCATGAGATTTATTGACCGTGCCCTGCTATGAAAAGAGATCTATCAATTATTGATTCGATGTTATAATCATACAATGAAGTTGCGGTACCTTTGCTTCCACTTTCCCTTTAATCTAGATAGCTTAGCAAGGAGGAGGATTATGTATTTCCATCTTTGTCAAAGGCTTCTGAAGTTTTGATTAACTATCATTAAAATGGGGAAGAATTTAAGCATGCTATTACCATGTATAGTGTGGTATCTTGCCTTGGAGTATTCATATCTAGTAGCAGATCATTGCAGGCATGGATGTGAAGAACTTGGGCCAAATTTAGTTTAAGTTAAATTGTAGATGCCTATATTTCACCAAATTTCAAATAATTTTTCTACCAAAAATAAATGAAAAAATATTGGTTACACTTGAACCTTGTGTTATCTTTGAATATCACCATCAATATCGTTGGTAGTGGTAATTTTTTCTTATTGGTATCACTATCAATTTGGTTTACATTTTCAGTTTTCTTCATGTCTAAAGAAATCCCTAGTTTTGAAGGGTGCCAATTGCCATTGCGAACTAACCTACCAAATTAATTAAGTGTTGTTGATGTTGTTGAGCACAAGTGCATTGCTTTTTTTTCTCAGTTTTCTTTCATGTCTAAAAACTTGGCTCTGTTCCAACTATGTCCATTTATCAAATATGATAGAGTTGAATTAGAGCCAAGTTGGATTAGGGCCAAGTTTCTGTAGATATGCAAATGGTCCATTTATCAAATATGGTTCTAGCTGTGTTTATAGATATGGTCCATTTATAGTAGATATGATTCTAGTTGTTGCCATCATAAATGTCCACAAGTGCATTACTTTTTGAATGTGAAATGATAACTTGGTGTAGTTGATTATCTTCTACTCAAAACTTTTGCTGCTGTAATGTTGTATGATAATGTTGTAAGGGTAGTAATTGGTCTCTTCTGCTGCTTATCAGAGATGGGGGAAGGCCGCCACTGCAGGCTGCGCTCTGCCACACCGGAGGGCGACTTGGAAGGTTTTGAGTTCTTCACGATCATACTTGAGAATTCCTCCAGGAGGCAGGTATATAAAAGGAGAGATCTCCCCTTCACCCATCTCTTTATCATAACTCTGCTGTTTGCTACATCACTGCTTGACCCACGCTGCAGAGGCTGCCTGACACTTTTATGAAGATGCTGGACGGCCATCGGCCAAAGAATGTGAAGCTGCGACAGGCTGGCAGCGGGCTTCGCAGGCTGTGGGATGTGGAGGTGGTGTTCAGGTATGACCACATGTACATGTGTCATGGCTGGGAGCAGTTCATCCGTGCCTACGACCTGCGGCACGGGTACTTCCTTGTCCTCGGGTACGACGGCAACGCCACGCTCACCGTGAAGGTGTTCAACACGACTATGTGCCGCATGCGCTATCAGGACGACGACGATGCCAGTACGCTCTGCCGCTTCTTCCTCTCCATTTGGCTTTGTCTCACACGGATAGTTAAAAAAACTTTGTTGCATTTGGTCAGGCAATGGGAGCAGCAGCAGCGACTCGGGCTACAGCAAAAGCAGCAGCGACTCTGGCTATAGCAAAAGCAGCATAGAGGATGAGGAGGAATGGAGTGGGGAAGAAGAGGAGCAGAGTAGGGATGAGGAGGTGCAGCCTATTCTGTCTGACGATGACCTCGTGATGGTGGTGGCTGACGATGGGCAAGCGATGGTGGTGGCTGACGATGACCTACCAATGGTGGTGGCTGACGACGGGCAAGCGATGGTGGTGGCTGACGATGACCTAGCGATGGTGGTGCCTGAAGATGGCCTCGTGATGGTGGTGGTGCCTGACAATGATCTCGCGATGGTGGTGGCGCCGGCGATCCCACAGCTGGGCGACAGGACCATTCCAATTGTGGTAGAAGAGTACATCCCACTACCTCGCCGCTCTAAGCGCATCAGGATGATGAAGGAGAAGGAGAAGAAGGAGGAGTGAAGATCCTTCACCTCCGTGATGACGGTAAGTTTTCTCTAGTGTTTTGCTTACGAAATGCATAAAGACCTAGACTTAGCTTTATTTCCTCCAAAATGCTTACCATAATGACCTAGACTTAGCTTATCTTCCTCCAAAATGACATAATTAGCTTACTTAGCTCCAAAATGATCTATACTTAGCTTTGTTTCCTCCGAAATGACCTAAGTTAGCTCTAATATGCTAAGTTATCTCTAATATGCTTAGTTACCTAGGTTTGCTCAATAATGACATACACTTAGCTTACTTATGTAAAAAATGGCATAATTAGCTTACTTAGGTTTGAAATGGCATAACAGTCTTGGTAACCTCATATATGTCATATAGTTAGCTTATTTTCCTCGAAAATGACATAATAAGCCTAATTAGCTCCAAAATGATCAATTTTACCTAAGTTAGCTCCAAAATGACCTAAGTTAGCTCTAAAATGCTAAATTAGCTCTAATATGCTTAGTTACCTGGGTTAGCTCAATAAAGAACTATAATTAGCTTACTTATGTCAAAAATGGCATAATATTCTTACTTAACTAAAAAATGGCATAATTTGCTAGGTTAGCTCCAAAATGACCAAGTTTTCTCTAGTGTTTTGCTTTACGAATGGATACTTAGCTTATTTTCCTCCTAAATGGCATAATTACCTAAGTTAGATAAAAAATAAGCTATACTTAGCTTATTCAGTTCATTTATGACATACTTAGCATACTTAGGTAAAAAATGGCATGATAATCTTTGTTAGCTCCAAAATGATATAGACTTAGCTTATTTTCCTCGAAAATGACATAATAACCTTACTAAGCTCCAAAATGACCTATTTACCTACCTTAGCTCTAAAATGACCTACACTTAGCATTTTTACCTAGCTTAGCAATAAAATGACATTTTTACCTACCTTAGTTAGAAGAAGAAGAAGATAAAGAAGAGGAGAGGAGAAAAAGAAAGAGAAGAAAAAAAATCTTCTTCTTCTTCTTCTAACTAGTCTTCTTCTTCTTCTTCTTCTTCTTCTTCTTCTTCTTCTTCTTCTTCTTCTTCTTCTTCTAACTTTCATCTTTCCCAATTTGCAGATTTGATTTACATGAGGAAGCTTGGATTCATGGAGTGTACTATTCTTGTGGTGCTTCCTTGTTGTTTATGAAAACTTGTTTGGATATGTATGTCTATATGGATATGTTGTTGGAAACTTGTTTCTGGTTATGTATATATGGATATGTTGGACTTTGTTGAACTATGTTGTTGGAATGGATGAAATATGTTGTTGGACATGCTGTTGGATATGTTGGATATGTATGCATGTATATCTGTGTTTGAAACCATGTCTAATTAATGGGATTTAAATAAAAACAGGGGATATATAGCCTCTTTGCCGTCCACTAGCGGACGGCAAAGAGCTTAGCCGTCCGCCAGCAGACGGCAAAGAGGACACGTGGCAGTCACCTGTGCAAACTGGGAACACTGGCTGCCTATTTGCCGTCTGCCAGCAATGATTCAAACCTCTTTGCCGTCTGCTGGCGGACGGCATATCTGGACACGTGGCAGCTTCCCAGTGCTGCCTAGCTGGGCTCTTTGCCGTCCGCTGGCGGATGGCAAAGAGCGCCGTTAACCCCCTAACGGCTCTTATGCCACCGCACTGCCGTCAGCTGTCTTTGCCGTCTGCTGGCCTCGGATGGCGGACGGCGTAATCCTTTGCCGTCCGTTTCTAAGAAGCAGACGGCAAAGAAGGCCTTTGCTGGCAGGCTTTCATCCGGACAGTTTGCCGTCCGCTAGCGGACGGCAAAGCATTTTGCCGTCTGTGATCTATGCCTTTGTCGTCCGCCATGGCGGACGGCAAAGAAGCTGATTCCAGTAGTGTGTACACCATCAGCAAGGAGAACACACGGAAGAAGGAGTCCAGCAGCAAGAAGGATGCAGACGCGCCCAGGTGACCCCGTGCGCATGGGCCTCCAGAACCCCGTGCCCACGGGCCCCTATGCTGACGCACCTGGGAACCCCGTGCGCACGGGCATGTACCATGCCCACGGGACCACCGTGCACACGAGCCTCACTTACCCCATGCGCACGGGCTCTACAGGACGACCGATGGATACCCCGTGCGCATGGGCTCCACTTACCCCGTGCACACGGGGCTGCCTATGTGCAGCTACGGGCTTTGCCAATGTAATGCCCATTACGCCCCTGCTTACCCCTTCATCCCCTAGGGCTACATATACTCCTCCACCTCCTCCATTTAGAGATAGCTAAGAATAGATCTAGACATTAGAGCTTAGCTCATGTATCTCCCCTTGTGGGATTCCTCTTGAGAGAGAGAACACTCCATTGGAGTTTAAGACCTTCATTGGAGAAGATCCTTAGGGATTCAAGACCACCTTGTGGGAAGGATCTATCTAGATCATCAATACCTCATCTCCTTCATAGGTTTTGGGATGAACTTACCATGTATCTTGTTTCCCTTTGAATGTTCTTGTACCTTGTGAATCTTGTGTGTTTGCTAGTCTAGTGGATGTGTGATTGGACTTGTTCTTGAGTGTTCCTCTTGTGATTTCCCCTTCTTGTTCTTTGTGTTCTTTGCATTCTTCGTGGATCCCCCTCCAATTCGTGAAAGATCTCCACTTAGGGTGTGACGCCCCCAATTCAATCGTACACAAATCATACACGCAAATGTGTACGATCAAGATCAGGGACTCATGGGAAGATATCACAACACAACTCTAAACACAAATAAAAGTCATACAAGCTTCATATTACAAGCCAGGGGCCTCGAGGGCTCGAATACAGAAGCTCAAATACAAATGAGTCAGCGGGAGCAACAATATCTGGGTACAGACATAAGTTAAACAAGTTTTGCCTTAAGAAGGCTAGCACAAAAGTAGCATCGACCGAAGAGGCAAGGCCTCCTGCCTGGGTCCTCCTAACTACTCCTGGTCGTCGACGGTCTCCACGTAGTAGTAGGCACCCTCGGGGTAGTAGTAGTCCGCGGGGGTGGCATCTGGCTCCTGGGATCCACCATCTGGTTGCAACAACCGGAAAGAAGAAAGAAGGGGGAAAGGGGTAGCAAAGGAACCGTGAGTACTCATCCAAAGTACTCACAAGCATCAGATCTATACTAAGTATGCATTGGTATCAAATGGAAGGGTTGTATTTGTGGACTATATTGCAGAATGCCAGAATAGAAGGGAAAAAGCCTAGCCTATCAAAGACTAGCATCTTCAAGCATCTTGCAGCATACAGAAGAGTATAGAAAGGGGTAGCAAAGGAACCGTGAGTACTCATCCAAAGTACTCACAAGCATCAGACCTATACTAAGTATGCATTGGTATCAAATGGAAGGGTTGTATTTGTGGACTATATTGCAGAATGCCAGAATAGAAGGGAAAAAGCCTAGCCTATCGAAGACTAGCATCTTCAAGCATCTTGCAGCATACAGAAGAGTATAGAATAGCATTTTATAATTAACAAGCATGTTGTAGCATTAACGCCCAGAGATCCTTCCTCGACTCCCTGCGAGAAAGTAATCCCGGAGCCAACATATCCATGTCATGTCTCAAGTATCCATTTCTAGTTGTAATAGATCGGGATACAACTTCGAGCGTCCATTACCATGGACATGGCTATTCGAATAGATAACTTCCCTGCAGGGGTGCACCACATTACCCAACACGCTTGATTACTCTGGACGGACACAGTTTCCTGGGTCATGCCCGCCCTCGAAAGATCAACACGTCGTAGTCCTACCTAGGCTCAGCAGAGAGGTCCCCACCGGTCTACATCCTAAGCGCTCCGGGGTCTTGGGCCCATCGCCCTTTGCACTTCGGGTCGTTGCATGCAGGGCGGATCCAGGCACCACCTTTGTCCTGGATGGCGTCGGCCCAGCCATGCCGCAATGCTGAACTGGACGTCTGACAAAGCTTTCAGAAGAAACATATGACGTCGAGTGCCCATAACTGTTCCCATGTGGTGGTTAGTGCGTATAGGCCAGTGGCCAACTCAGATCAAATACCCAAACCCTTAGTGTGTTAGGAGCTCGTGGAGACGAGCAGAGACTCGCGATCATGTGACCCCGTCGCCCCGTCTCGAGGAAATACGGCAAGGGCCAGGCCCAACCCTCTCACTGTGGCGGTCTACCTGCCCGGCCGGGCCTCGTAATTATCTCGCGGGTGCTCTCCGGGCCCGCCCGACTTTCACATCAACTCGCGGGTACCCCTCAGGGCCGACCCGACTTCAACAATGGTCTCAAGTAAAGTCCAGGTAACCGTGTGTCCACAACATCAAGGGGGAATCCGAGGAATCACCCTCAATGGAATCCACTTGATGTAATCGTCAAGGTGAACTTTGGAGGAATCACCCTCGAGGTTCACACTTGAGGTGTTGCACGACAGAGTCGTACCGGGAGTGGTGAAGGAGGAATCACCCTCAATGACCACGACCGAAATAGCTACACTACAAAGTTATCATCAGGAGTGCATTACAAGGTATCACCCTCGGCACTCGATAGTAGCTCTGCAGAGCCGATGACGCGCTGATCCACGACGACTTCGTCCTTCCTTTGGACAAGACGATGGCCATGGTGGAATGTGATGCACCCCCACATGGTTCCATCACGATGATGATGTTGACCACGATTTGGTCCTTGCCACCTCACCTACACCACATGAGTGGAATGAGAAAGGTAACATAGGTGAAGGTGATGCTCTAGTCCCACTAGTGGACATTCTTGATATTGATTGCTTGCATGATGTTGATCCACCTATTACCATGCTTCATGCTAGTATGATTACCCCATGCGATGATTTACCATTTATGATGAGTTTGATGATTGCCATGTGGAGTCTATTAGTTGTGATGCCATGTTACATAGGATTCCGTGCGATAATTCTCTTGGTCACATCATGTTTGCCAATCCGCTTGACTTGTCATATGCTATGCATGAGATCACCCGTATGTCATATTTGCAATCTCATCGTAGTGACTATGCATATGCCATTAAAATAAACCAAATTTTCACATATGGCATAGATGACAAACCCATTGTTATTGGCATTGGTTTTTCTTGTGATGATATTGATATGCTCCCTTTGCATCATTTATCTCATATGCCATGCCATGACCACCTAGCTTCGGACATGCATTCTTTGCCATGTTGTAAATTTTCTCCATATTATGCTTCCTCTATTGCACATGAGGAGACCCCCATAGTTTCCTAGTAAATTTTAGGAGATTTTGATCCATCCCATCCATTGCATGATTCCCATGATTGTGTGCACCATATGCCCCCCATGAATAAACATGCTATTGATGTGCCATATACTTGCATTCTCAATTTGTGTCCCCATCGTGTCATACATAACAACTATTCTTTCATGATGGATGACATGTTCTTATACCATGCATCAAATTTGTTTGAGCAATGCCTATCTTGTGCTAACCCTCACGAGCACATGCACATCATGATGGATGATGTGTACATTTACCACGCACACACTTTCTTTGGCTTGTGTCTCTTTTGTGTAGGTACCAATGAATACTTGTCAACCTCACAATCCCATGAGTTGACGAAACGAGCTCTAGAGAGCAACGATGACTTGGGAACCCGTGATATGTTTCACCCACCGTTTCCTCTGCGCAACGACTACGTGCATTCCTTCTACATGGCCCTCACTTGGTTATGGGTTATTGTCCATTATATATCATTTGCCCATATTGCCATGTTCACTTTGCATGATGTGCTCATTCCTATGCCTTTGCCATGCATTTGTGACCCATGCTTTGCATTACACATGATCCATGATTCTTGTACTTGTATGTGTATTTGCAAGTTTGGTGGAGATATCTCTTGTTATTGTCATGTTCCATTTGTGCCCCGTGCCTATGATGATACTTTGCTCTCGCTTTGTGTTCATGCTTGTGATATGTCATGCACATCGCCTATATCTACTATTTGCTCACATGACATGATTGCCATAATTTCCTCTAGTGTGTTGCATCTTCGCTCCACTAGTTTGCACGACATGACTACTATGCTTGCTTCGTGTAGTGCATCACCCATGATTCATACTTGCTCATTTCATGCGTTTGATAACCACTATTGCCATGCTTTGCACATGATTGCTATTGCTACTTGTCACATGTCTCCATATGTTGCCTCATGCTAGATAATTTGCCATGTATTGAGTGCAACAATTATTCTAGTCTTGCTAATGAGATTGCCCCCATAGCATTCTCACATATATTTGGAGATTTTGACATACTTCTTGTGAAGCATGCTTATCTTCCTTCTTTGCACCATACGCCTAGTGCCATGAGTATAGCCATTGTTGCATCATATTATTCATGCACTTTTGCTTCTAATGGTTATGTGCAAGAGAAGAGAACAATCATGATGGATGATGTGTTTATCTACCATGCACATACGTTCTTTGCTTTGTTTTATGCATGTGTAGGATCATTCGACATCATGTCAACTTCTACTTCGCGTGAGTTGACCATTCAAGCTCTTGAGAGCGAGCCTCATACTTTCGACCATGACTCGCTTCTGCACCGCTTTTGCTTGTGCTTCGGTATTGTGAAGGACGCACAAGGACATGCTTTCAAGGTGATATCCTTCTCTTTCGAGAACCCCAAAACCATGAGCATGGATATTATGGATCATTCTACTTGTGTTGCTTGCACCATGAGACTTATTATTCATCTTGGACCACTTGATTGCGCACATGTTAGAGATCTTGCTTTGACTCATCATTTTCACCTTTCCATGCCTCATGACATATATACCTTGTGTGTTGCATCCAATTCTTGGATTACTTTCTCCTATCATATGCTTGGTTGCAACAATGTCATTTCTTCACATATGCCATGTCCCATTGATTGCTACATGCTTGCCTTGATTGCCTCACACATGTTGAACAATTGCTCTTTCTATTGTGTTGAGTGCCACTCGATTTTCACTACACCCTATGCACATTATGCTTGGATTGTCTTGCTCCATGTGTTTAGACATCTCATCTTCTTTGGTATTGTGAATGTTTCCTATGCCTACCATAGACCTTTTGTTGAGCACTTTGTGCATGCTTGCTATGACATTGAGGTAGATGTTTGTTCACTTGTCACACGTATTAGCATCTCTACCTCCCATTTGCATGCTCGTTTCCATGATGTCCTTGATTGTGCTCAATTTATATGCTTAAATGACATGCCACACTTCTTTGTCAAACCATATGCTATGCTTGATGACGACACTTGTTGGGTGAATCACCTCTTGAATGCTTGGTTTTGCACTAACGCTAAACACATTTGTTTTTCCAAGTGTTTGTTGTCTTTGCTCCTTTTGAAGGAATTACAAGACGGTGCGACATTGGAGAGTGCCCATTTCGAGCTTCAAGATGAAGAACGCTTGGTGATCGTCCACTTCTACACGACGACATCATCTCTTTCCCATGGTGATTTGGTTTTTGATCCGAGGACGGATCTTTCCCAAGGGGAGGGGATGATGCGGAGCATCCTACGGACATCACCATGTCAAGAGTCTGTTTGGCAAGTGACACGTGCCACATCTACTTCACATACATAAAGGTGAATCATCTCCTTTACACGTGTTCACTTATGCCCTTCGAGGATGGTATACTACTTGACCCCTCTCTCGTGTGCATACATAGGTGTGAGTGGAGCTACACATTCATCAAGGAGGAGTCCAAGCTCAAGAGTACATGTACACCATCAGCAAGGAGAACGCACTGAAGGAGTACAGTTGCAAGAAGGATGCAGACACGCCCAGGCGACCCCGTGCGCACGGGCCTCCAGAACCCAGTGCCCACGGGCCCCTATGCTGAAGCACCTGGGAACCCCGTGCACACGGGCGTGTACCGTGCCCATGGGACCCCCGTGCACACGGGCCTCACTTACCCCGTGCTCACGGGCTCTACAGGACGGTCGCTGGATACCCCATGCGCACGGGCTCCACTTACCCCAAGCACACGGGGCTGCCTGTGTGCAGCTGCGGGCTTTGCCCATGTAATGCCCATTACGCCCCTGCTTACCCCTTCATCCCCTAGGGCTATATATACTCCTCCACCTCCTCCACTTAGAGATAGCTAAGAATCGATCTAGACATTAGAGCTTAGCTCATGTATCTCCCCTTGTGGGATTCCTCTTGAGAGAGAGAGAGAACACTCCATTGGAGTTCAAGACCTCCATTGGAGAAGACCCTTAGGGATTCAAGACCTCCTTGTGGGAAGGATCTATCTAGATCATCAAGACCTCATCTCCTTCATATGATTTGGGATGAACTTTACCATGTATCTTGTTTCCCTTTGATTGTTCTTGTACCTTGTGAATCTTGTGTGTTTGCTAGTCTAGTGGATGTGTGATTGGACTTGTTCTTGAGTGTTCCTCTTGTGATTTCCCCCTCTTGTTCTTCGTGTTCTTCGTGTTCTTCGTAGATCCCCCTCCAATTCGTGAAAGATCTCCACTTAGGGTCTCCACCCTACAACATATCCCCTCTTTCTTCTGACGACCATCGGTAATTTTACTTGGAGCTATATTTTTATTCGTCACATACCATGAGTTTTGCTTGGAGCGTCTTGTATTATATGAGTCTTTGCTTGTTTTGCTTTTTAGTTTGTCACAATCATCCTTGTTGAACACACTTATTTGAGAGAGCCACACACATATCACGATTTGCTAGAATACTCTATGTGCTTCACTTAAATCTTTTGAGCTAGGCAGTTGCTCTAGTACTTCACTTATATCTTTTTGAGCACGGCGGTGGTTATATTTTTAGAAATACGCTCTCACGCTTCACTTATATTATTTTGAGAGTTAGTAGATTTTAAAGAAATATGCTCTCATGCTTCACTTATATTATTTTGAGAGTTGGAAAAAATTTGAAGAAATATTTATGCTCTCATGTTCACTTAGATCTTTCTGAGAATTAAAGAATAGTAATGGTAATTTGCATGAGATATGAATTTGGTCCCAAAGTGATAGATATTCAAGAGGGATATAATAAAAACTTTCATGAAGATCATTGGATATTATAAACTTGATTCCTTGATATAGTTTTGCGATATGGAGATAGTGATAGAGTCATGTTGGTGAGTAGTTATGCTTTAGTAAGAATATTGGTGTTAAGGTTTGTGATTCCCTATGCATGCACGTAAAGTCAATAGTTATGCAACGAAGTTATATCCTACTTTTGGTACATTATTCAGTGTTAATTATGTTCAATGCTTGTTTATGACCGTTTTTGTTTTTTGGTTGGTCGCTTCTCAATCTATTTGCTAGCCTTCACTTGTACTAAGCGGGAATACTGCTTGTGCATCCAACTCCTTAAACCAAAGTTGTGCCAAATGAGTCCACCATACCTACCTATATGCGGTATTTCCATGCTTTTCCAAGTAAATTTATATGTGTCAACTCTAATTTTCAAAATGAATTTCCGTTTTGTGTGCCTGTACCGTTCATGAAGCGGCAGGGGGTGGCCAATATTTTTCATGCTAGGTATGTTATTCTCAAGATGAGTGTTTATTCACTTGTCATTGCACGAGAGTGTGGCAGGTAATAAGGATGCCCAGTCCCGAAATGAAAATTTTTATTTATATGTTGTCAATAATAAATTCCTTGGAAAGTGTTGGTATGGAAGGCACCCGTGGATACGGCTAGCCATGGATTGTGTGAGAATGGTGGAAAGGAAATAAAATTTACTTTCTTTTTGGGAACCGCCTATGATTTATCTAGCATGGAAGATATTGGGAATTCTCGGTCGTTTTCGTTGATAGGAAAAGCATGCCTCTCAAAATATGTTTTATCTCTCAATTTAAGCTATGAGCTCTGGCACCTCTACAAATCTCTGCTTCCCTCTGCGAAGGGCCTATATATTTGTATGCAATTTTTATTTTAAATTTGAGTCTCCATCTTATCTTATAAAGCACCAACTAGGGAACACTATTGTCATACTTGTGTATTGGATGAAGTTAATATTTGAGTATTTTTCATGAATGGATCAATGATTGAGCATAATGGGCTAGGGATAACTTCCTTTAGTGTTGATATTTTGAAAGACATTGTTGCTTGTTGACATGCTTGAGTATTGATGTTTCTATGTCAAATTATAGACTGTTGCCTTGAATCATTCAAAGTCCAAATGACCATGCTACAAAGAAAAGAATATATGATGAATATGTTAGGTAGCATTCTGCATCAAAAATTCTGTTTTTATCATTTACCTACTCGAGGACGAGCAGGAATTAAGCTTGGGGACCTGATACGTCTCCAATGTATCTATAATTTTTTATTGTTCCATGCTATTATACTATCAATCTTGGATGTTTTATATACATTTACTAGCAACTTTATATCATTTCTTGGGACTAACCTATTAACTTAGTGCCCAGTGTCAGTTGTTGTTTTTTTGCTTGTTTTTTACTTTGCAGAATATCAGTACCAAACAAAGTCCAAATGCCACGAAACATTTTGGAGATTTTTTCTGGCGATAAGAGACCCTGGAAGCTTCGAGAGGGAACCAGAAGATGAAAGAGGGGCTCACTAGGCACCAAGGCACGCCAGAGGCCCCCGGCGCGCCCTGGTGGGTAGTGGGGCCCACGGGCATCGTTTTGACCTACCTCTGCCTCTATAAATACTCTAAAATCCCAAAACCCTCGAGGGAGTCAACGAAATACTTTTTCCGCCGCCGCAAGTTCCAGAACCACGAGATCCAATCTAGAGGCCTTTTCTGGCACTCTGCCAGAGGGGGTAACGATCACGGAGGGGTTCTTCATCATCCTTGCTGCCCCTCCGATGATGCGTGAGTAGTTTTCCATAGACCTACGGGTCCATAGTTGGTAGCTAGATGGCTTCTTCTCTCTTTTTGATCTTCAATACAATGTTCTCCTCGGTGTTCTTGGAGGTCTATTTGATGTAATTCTTTTTGCGGTGTGTTTGTTGGGATCCGATGAATTGTAGGTTTATGATCAGATCTATCCATGAATATTATTTGAGTTCTCTCTGAATTCTTTTATGCATGATTTTTATAGCCCCGTATTTCTTCTCTGATTTATTGGTTTGGTTTGGCAAACTAGATTGATTTATCTTGCCATGGGAACAGGTGCTTTGTGATGGGTTCGATCTTGCGGTGCTCAATCTCAGTGATAGAAAGAGACATGACACACATGTATCATTGCTATTAAGGGTAACAAGATGGGATTTATTTCATACGTGAGTTTATCTTGTCTACATCATGTCATCTTGCTTAAAGCATTAGTCCGTTTTTCATGAACATAATACACAAGATGCATGCTGGATAGCGGTCGATGTGTGGAGTAATAGTAATATATGCAGGCAGGAGTCGGTCTACTAATCTTGGACGTGATGCCTATATACATATCATTGCCTTGGATATCGTCATAATTATTTGCTTTTCTATCAATTGCCCAACAATAATTTGTTTACCCACCATATGCTATTTTCTCGAGAGAAGCCTCTAGTGAAAACTATAGCCCCCGGGTCTATTTTCTATCATATATTAAAACCAAAAACACCTTGCTGTAATTTTATTTTATTTATTTTATTTTGTATTTTTGTTAGATCTATTTATCAAAACATATATAATTTAATCTTGCTCATAACCGTTGAGGGATTGACAACCCCTCCACTCGTTGGGTTGCAAGTATTTGTTTTTTGTGTGCAGGTGTTGTTTACATAGTGTTACTTGGTTCTCCTACTGGATTGGTAACCTTGGTTTCATAACTGAGGAAAATACTTATCTCTACTGTACTGCATCATCCCCTCCTCTTCGGGGAAATCCCAACGCAGCTCACAAGTAGCACTAACACGCCGACCATTTTTTGTGACACCAAACATTTTATACGACACTACGAATCGTCCCAGAAAATGGACATGTGTAGTGACGCCCAAATGCGTCGCCGAACATATGTAGCACTAACATGTGTAGTGACGCCCAAATGCGTCGCCGAAAATCAGGCTAGAACAATGCCAAAGTTGTCTAGAGCGCTGTCCCAGGAGGAAAACAGCCGTGATGGTGAATCGTCACAGAAAATTATTTTAGGCGACCGTTACTGTTTCGTCACCAGGGTTTTTGTCACTGAAAAGAGCAAATTTTGTAGTGGATGAAAACACTTCCATGACGCACCATTTATCATCATGAAAGTGGACACTTCCGTGATGATAAATAGATTATTGTCATGGAACACATCCCCGGCAGCACAGGTATGACTATCTTGATTCTGTCGAAAAATCGTCACAAATGTACATGGGTGACAGAAAACATGACCTACTGTGACAAACGTGTATCATCACGGATTTGCCTTTGTTGTAGTGTTTCCTGGATGGGGAATGATGCACAGGTGATCGCTTTGGTGGAAGGAGATTGGTTGATCTGACTCATGGCATAGTCCTCTTTGTCATCAAGCTTATGTGCTCTCTGGACTCGCCCATGCGGAAAATCACGTTCACCGTCTTGATGTTTGGGGAGTGCTTGGTCGATGGTTGTAATCGGCTCGTTCTCCTCCTCGGATTTGGTCTCAACCTCGGTGGTGGTGGTTGTTCGTGAGGCATCCGTGTCCACCATGTAGCATTCATATGTTGATTTGTGTGCCGCAGGTAGAGTGGTGTTGATACCGGGATTGCTTCCGGGCAGCTTTCAGCCGAACCGCCCATCTCATCATCGAGGTCCTCGGTATCACCGGGTTCCTCAAAGACATCGTGCAACGTATCAATGTTGGCCACGATGTGGGAGGCGGGTTGGTTGATGAAGGTTTCTGGCCTCTCCTGGGCCTAAATAGAAACCATGTCATGGAGGACGAGCTCGCCGCGTGAGTCAGTGATGAACTCTAGATTGCCGAGGTACAATCTGAACAACGACAAAGGTTTAAATGAGCTCGAGACGTCCCGTTGAATCGTAGGTCATCGTATCAAACGCAAACATCAACCATGGCATAAAGACGCTGGTGTGAATTGTAGATCCCATCTGATCTTTGGGTTCGCCTAGCACAACATGTGCCTAGTGCGCCACTGTTGGAGTATTTTCCGGCAGATCCCTCGATAGGGTACTCTGGCCAGACGAGTAGATCAGATGGAAAAAAATTGAGGGTTTACCCAAGTTTAGGCAGTCACGGTGGAGGTCGTGTTTATTGATTGAATATATGGGTGCACAATAATGATCGAGGGATTTAGTATCATATCTATGGTTCGTGTTCTATTGACTAGCCTAGCCCCGACTTTTATGGGTACCGGGGTCTAGGTTTACATGTCCTAGTCGGTAAAGGTAGCAGAGGAGTCCTCATGGACATCGTTATCCTTAACATAAACTCCGCTTGGGCTCGTGGGCGGATACGACGACCTAGGATGGAAACCAACCTAGGAGGGCCGACTTCTGGTATGATGAGGCACCCCTGGGCCATAACACCATCAACTACCTCTCAAGAGCACCATATCTTTGGATTGGGGATGAACTACATCTTGTTCTTTTTCCCTTGTTTGCTTGTTGGATCTAAGATGCACTTCTTGCATTGACTTTATGATCTAAGATGAGTACTTGGTGGTAAATCTTAGCATTATGTGTGTGCGCGCGCTCCCTTGGTTTCCTATTGGTCTTCATGCTCACCTATGAATCTACCTCCAATCGTGAAGATCGGGCCACCCCTAAAGTTTTCTCCATATCAGGTTTGATTATTCCCCAAAGTGGGTTGAAGGTCTGCCCCTCTAGGAATTCAAGTGGCTTTCCCTATTCTTTTGTGGTGTTGGATTATGCGAAGGGGATTTTGAACATGAATCTTGCCCGCGCGTCCCCTGTCCCTATGAGCCATGCAAATTTAGGCTAGCAGTCTGAAACAAGACCGAAGGTTGAAGAGAGCAAGAATTCTGCAGCATACGTTCTGATTTTCTGGTTTTTAAGAGCAAACTCATTTACTTTCACGAAGAGGATGACGAATGATGATCCGAAAATGATGCGGCCTCAACGTTGCAGGTTACAACTTGTCTCAAGAAGTCAAAAGGTATAAAACTAGAAACACACACACCCCCTTTATCTACCTGTTAGAGGAAAACTAAAAACAGCAGATGTAATCTTCTCTATGTACATCAACATACAGTAGCACATGCAGCTTTGAGAGGCGGGATACAATACGGTCCAGCACAGGCAGGCTCCCGGCAGCAACGCAGGCAAGTCATGCGCCATGTATAAGTTCTGTCTTTCAAGTACCTGAGTGTCATTCTTACGGAATGTGGCCAACGCACTCCAGCTTCGACGCCGAAAGAAAAAATGGCTGCTGCAGTTGTTACTCGCTTATCAGCTTTGCAACATCTACACCTGGACGCCTGCACCCTTGAGAGCAGCAGTCACAGTCGCAGAGGCTTCCTCGAGCGTTCTTGCCTTCTTCATGGTGTTGAATGCCTCAAGGACGTCACCTTCCTCCCAATCATCAAAGTCATCTACCCCAATACCACATTCTAGCCCCGCACCAACCTATTGAAAAAGAAGAAATCAGCAGACTAAGTCTAGTTTCAGCAGCAACAATGAGTGTGAGTATTTTGCATACCTCCTTCACAGTTTCTTTCACCCGTCTCAAGGAATCAAGTGTACCCACATAAACTTCTTTTCCTTTACGAAGAACCCGAACATTGCAGCCTTCCACAACTTTCCCTGTAGTAACCATGCAACCCGCTGCCTTTCCACTGCCACTACTGAAAACAGCTCGAACTTTGGCTGAACCGAGTGGTACCTCCTCCTGACAAAGAAAGATATATTAGGATGATCATTTGAAATAACAGAAACTAATATTAACTTCAGAGTATATTGCCAAAGTACCCAGTTACGATGTTATGAGTAAGTATTCCTTTCAATGAACGGTATCCCAACAAAAACAAAGAACCTTTTGACCTCTCAATTAGGACAACGTCTCAATGACTTTTCAGACGCTTTCTACGCAACTGGCTTAAAAGTACAAAAATGACAGCCTGTTTACCTCAGCAAGGTCAAGAAGCCCTTCCATGGCATTGCGTAAATCATCTATCAAATCATAGATCACTTTGTACAATCGAATCTCAACACTTTTCTGCTTAGCATATTTCTTAACTGATCCCGGAGCTTTGACATTAAAACCAAATACAATTCCTTCCGAAGCAACAGCCAGATCAACATCACTGAGGCTCACGTCTCCTGGAGCTTGAAGTAGGAATCTCAAAGAGACATTTTCTTGAGGCAGCGCTTGAATGGCTTGCCTAATGGCCTCAATTGAACCCTATCATGATCAAGTTACTTAGAAAGAAAGAGTGGGCAATAACAAGATTCAAACCGGATGTTTATAAGCAATGTGCATACCTGAAAATCAACTTTAAGTATGACATTTAACCCATGTGTATCAATCCCTACTTGATTCCCAGATGAAATGGAAGCTGCAATGGATGAGAGAGTGACTTTTCCTTCCCCAGCTTTCGCATTTATCCTTTCAATTCTCATTGCATCGGCACGCGCGTTTGCCCTTTCGCGTGCAACATCAAGGTCATCAACAGACTCAAATTCGTCACCAGCAAGGGGTACATTGTTCAAGCCAATAATCTGTTAAACATAAAGAAACACAAAATTAAGATGCTTATTGGTAGTTATATTATGTTTCATGCATGGCCTGCGTATTTTCCCTGTAGTATCGAGGGGCTTCCTGCATATTTACCACTCATACATGTATATATACTGGCCATTGGCCCCACGAAATACAGGTTGCATATTTCCTAACATGGTATTAGAGCCTAGGTCAAAATTTTCACGCGTGCAATTCTTGCTTTGATCCTTCCAGCGTGTCGTGGCGCCGTCCTCCTCCTACCGGCTGCCACTGCTCCCTTCTCTCCCGCCACGCCGGCTTCTCTCCATCACGCCGGCTGCTGCTGCCCCTCATACCCATCTCCACCATGCCCACCCCCATCACATCGACGCCGCTGCCTCCCCGTACAGTCCGTGCTGTCTGCCTTGGCCCTGGTCGCCACCCGCCTCGTCCAGGCCCGCCGCCACGTCTCCTCGCACCTGCGCTACCGAATCCGCGATGGCCACCCATGCTATGATCTCCGTTGGCCGCTGCCGCCCCGATTCGACCACCGCCCAACCTGTTTTGGTCACCGCCTGACCCGATTTCCTCCGCCGCCGGGTTGCTCAGTTTGGTCTTTGTTAGGGTTCGATCGGCTGCTAGCTTCTCTGTTAAAAAAAGAGAGAGAGAAAACAAAACAAAACGGTAATCTTAGCTGGCTGACGTTCCCCAGGAACGTTTTGCCAGCGAACTACCTCTGAGCCACACGATCTCCATCCGATGGATGGCAGTTTTCGCAAAAAAAGACTCGGAAAAAAAGGAAAAATGCCATACAAGGAAAGAACTGCCAACGATCACCAGCTACGCGCGTCCAAACAAAAAGCCAGTTACAATGTCGTCGCTGGGCTAATCGCCATCCCTCGTTGCCTAGTGTTTTTGATATACATTGTTAGAAATAGGTTGAAGTAGAGAAGCAGAGGGGGGCTGGGGCTGAACACAGGATAGTTTGATTTCTTGAAGCTGTTTCTTGTATTGCTGCCTTGAGGTCTATTTATAGTACATAGGCAAGTCGGTTGCTAGTGCAAAACCGACCCTGCAGTCTAGCAGCTGCCAGTACATGCAAAAAGGCAAATTGGCCACTAGTTGGATACACTAACTTACTGACTAAGGAAGCTCGAGCCGGCCTGACTACTACCTAGCTAAGTAAATGCAACAGAAGCATTACTGCTAACATTCACCCCCTGATCCTTGTGTGTCAGGTTGGCACTGATCTTGACCATTCAATGCTTGTGCTGAGCTCATGGAAAGCCTTGGTTAGGACGTCTGCGAGCTCGTCCTTGGTGCCAACAAAATCAGTAGAGATGCTCCCAATCTCCACGCATTCGTGGAAAAAATGATACTGGACGTCGATATGCTTGCTCTGCTCGTGGGAAACGGGGTTCTTGCTGAATGCCAGTGCGGAGATGCTCAGTGTCAGCTTCCTGACCCTTCAGATCGCCGAGCAACCGTGCTAGGCAAATGGCTTGGGTTGCCGTTGTTGCTGCAGCGACATACTCTGCTTCACAGGAAGATACAGCCACAACTCACTGCTTGGCTGATTGCCAGCTTATCAGGCTGCCACCGAGGAAGAATAGAGCTCCGTACGTGCTCTTCCTCGTGTCGATGTCGCCGGCGTGGTCGTAGTATGAATAGCCAACCAGTTTTGCCTCCCCTGAATCACACGGGGCCCATGTGCTCCACCACAGGGCGCTCCATGAATATGCTCACATAACCCACCAAGAAGGCGAGATCAGGCCTCGTATGGATGAGGTACCGCAGAATTCCAATGATCCGCCATTATGTTGTAGCATCAATCTTCTGTGATGTGCTCTCATGACTCAATTTAAGTCGATCCTCCATGGGTGTGGGCGAGGGATTGCAGTTCCTCAGCCCAGCAATGTCGAGGATGCGTGTGGCGTAGTTTCCTTGATTCAAGGTGATTCCATCTTTGCCTTGGTGTACCCTAGGTAGAAGGAGAGGAGCACAAGATCAATCATGAGGAATTCCTTCATTTCTTTCTGGACTTGGGAAATCTCATCATGGTCTGATCTGGTGATCACCAGATCGTCGACACAGACGCCAATGAGCAGGCACGCACTGCCATGCACGCGTCCATAAACAGTGTGCTCATGGGCGCTCGGCTCAAAACCAAGGCTCTTCAGCGTGGCGCCGAGGCACGCATTCCATGCATGTGGGGCTTGACGCAGTCATATAACACCTTCAGGCGCAGCACCTTGCTATCCTGCCAGGTGACGATGAACCCAGGCGCCTGCGACACATAGACCTCCTCCTCCAACACTCCATTCAGAAATGCAGATTTCACGTCCATGTGGTGGGCGGCCCACCCCTCATGGGCAGCTAGTGAGATAAGAAGGCAAACAGACACGAGGGGTGCAACCACAGGCGAGTCCAGTGGGCAGGCTTCAACAGGCTGAAGCCTGCCCTCCAGAAAAAGCGATTTTTTTTTACTACTAGTTTGCATCGGCCCGGCCCAACTTCTCCACCGCCCAGGCAAGAGCCCATGAGGAAACCTAGCGACTTGCTCTGTATGCCCCGTTCCTTCCACTCTCGTTCTCCCGTGCTCCTGGTTCGAGCCAACCTGACGCGCCGCCGCCTACCTACGCAGCGGCAGCCTCCGCTCATCCGGCTGGCGACGCGCCCACCTCTTGCAGGCGGCTCCACGACGCGCGCGGAGCGCATCCAGCAGGCAGCAGCAGACCGTAGCATCAAGCGCGCCGGGCGTTGGCGACCTCCCCGTTGGCTCTTGGCTGGAGAAGCGGAGGCGCCGGCAGCCGGAGCTACGATTCGGCTCGCACAGCCGCACGCCGCCACCGGCGCCACGCCCTGCTCCGAGGAGGTTGCGACCCATTGCTCACTGCATCCAGTTGTTTAATTTCTAAATTATTGGCTTCTGTTGCTTTCTCTATTAGTTAGTCTAGTGTCAATTACAGTTTGTCTGCAAGTTCATGAACTGTTAATTTATTTAGTGTCAGTTACAATTTGTTTGCAGATTTGAAAATGAAGAGAAAGACTATGAATATGCCTAGTTTTTTTGCAAGCAGTCCAACCCATCCCCAAAGGCCTGCTCCAATCCCTACTGATGTCGAACCTGAACTTGACCCAACCAACGTGACTGCAAACCCCCTCTGCTTAATTGCTGTGAGCACAATCCCTCCTGAACCCACAAATGAACCCCCAAATGTTGAGAGGAATCAGACCACAATTGATGAGAGTACAAACCAACCAAGGCAACCTATACCAGAATTTCATCCAAGTCAAATTATTTCAGATCCAGGACTTAGAATACCAATAGAAGATTATGCTCCTGAAATTAGAAGTGATGTGAGAAGAGCTTATTTGTTGAAAGGGCGAAATAAAGCTATTGGGCATAATTTCGAGAAGACAAAGGATGGTAAAATTTGGAGGTCCTTTCAACCCGCGTGGTTTGACACGTATGATTGGTTGGAATACAGTGTGGAAAAGGAGGCCGCCTTTTGCTTCCATTGTTTTCTTTTCAAGAAACCATCACAAGTCATTAGATTTGGAAATGATGTTTTCACAAAAGATGGCTACACTCGTTGGAAAACAGCCCTAGGTAATTTTAGAAAGCATGTTGGTGGTCCATCTAGTTACCACAATATTGCTAAGGGAGATTGTGATGATTTCAACAATCAGCGAGCAAGTGTGGCTACCCAATTCCGTGTGTACAGCAAGGAGGCTGAGATATCTTATAAAATCCGTCTAACTGCATCACTGGATTGTGCAAGGTATCTCATAGCACAAGGGGAAGCTTTTCGTGGGCATGATGAATCCTCCACTTCCATCAACAAGGGAAATTTTAGAGAGTTATTGGACTGGTATAAGGACAAGAAAGAAGATGTGAAGGAAGCATTTGATAAGGGGCCAGGAAATGCACAAATGATTTGTTCCGACATCCAGAAGGACCTTGCTACAGCTTGTGCAATGGAGGTAACCAAAGTTATTAAGAATGACATTGGAGATAAGAATTTCTCAATACTTATTGATGAGGCTAGAGATTGCTCAATAAAGGAGCAAATGGCGGTGATTGTGAGGTAATGCATACCATATTGTAGTGGTTTTTAAAATTGTACTAGTGATGTTTACTAATCTGATTTCTTGATGCATGTAGATTTCTAGATGATCATGGAGTGCTCCAAGAGAGATTCCTTGCAATTAAACACATCATAGATTGTACATCTGCTTGAATTAAAGAAGCTTGGGTTGATGTGTTGGAATATCATGGTTTGTCACTTTCTAGGCTACGTGGCCAGGGTTACGATGGTGCTTCAAATATGAGAGGGGAATTCAATGGTTTGCAAAAATTGGTTAGAGATGAAGCTCCAGATGCTTTTTATGTTCATTGCTTTGCTCACCAGTTACAGTTGGTGGTTGTCACAGTTGCTCAATGTAGTCCTGCTATTGCTGATTTCTTCAACTATATTCCCTTGATAGTGACTCAAGTGTGTTCATCTTGCAAAAGGAAAGATGCATTACTTGCCAAACACCAAGATGAATTGTTAGATTTGATGGAGAATGGAAAGATTTCAGCCGGAACCGGGTTGCATCAAGAATCTAGCATAACAAGACCAGGAGATACTCGTTGGGGTTCACATCTCAGAACCTTGCTTCATATATTCACAATGTGGAATGCTGTGGTGGATGTGCTAGGAATTGTTGTGGTTGATGCTCGGGAACACACATGTCAAGGTGGAGCTAGAGGTTTGCTTAAAAACATGGAATGCTTTGAATTTGTGTTCATCATGTTGTTCTTAATAAACTTGTTGAGCAACACAAATCATCTATCCCAAGCTTTGCAAAGAAAGAATCAAAATATTGTTGAAGCTATGCGTTTGATCTTGGATGTGAAAGAAAGCTTGCAGGACATGAGGGACAATGGGTGGGAGTCCTTATTCTGCCAAACCAAGAACTTTTGTGAAACACATGATATTGATGTGCCAAACATGGATGATCTTGTGGGAACTATGGGTCAATCGGTTCGCACTAAGAATAAGGTGACTCGACTGCACTATTACAAGGTTAGCATATTCAATGTTGCCATTGATGCAACTATCACTGAGATGAATCACCGATTCAATGAAGTTACCACCGAGTTATTGGATTGTATGTCTTGTCTTAATCCAGCAAACAACTTCTCAAAGTTTAACGTCGACAAACTTATTCGACTTGCTGAAATTTATGATGAAGACTTCACAGAAGTTGACCGGTTGTTGCTAAGAGTAGACCTCCCAAGATTCCTTATGAACATTAGGAGAAGTGATGAATTTAATAGGTGTCGGGATGTGTCCACACTTGCTCGGTTGATGGTTGAAACAACGAAACACACAACTTTCCAGTTGGTATATCGCCTCATCGAGTTGACACTCATTTTTCCTGTGGCCACTTCATCGGTTGAGCGAATATTTTCGGCAATGAAGATCATCAAGACAGATTTGCGCAACAAACTATCGGATGATTGGCTAAATGATTTAATGGTGTGCTACTGCGAGAAAGAGATATTCAGAAGCATTCATGATGACCAAATCATGATACAATTCCAGAAAATGAGGGATCGGAAAGGACATTTGCCTCATGAGTTTAATGTGATTCCTTAGAAGTATAGATGTCAGTGTTATTAGTTTTAATATTTAGTTGTGCATGACTTACTGTTGTATCACTAACGAGTGTGCTAATTTGGACAGATGGTTTGCGCTTGGTGACAATACCATTTGTAGAAGGAACATCTCATTGTCTTTTCTTGTTGCTTCTCTAGTACTATGATGCCTTGTTGTGTGAATTGTATGGATCTTTCTGGTATGGTTAAACATGCTACTAGTATTTGTCTTGAAAATTCATGTTTTGAGCACTAGTTTGGCAGATGTTGTCTGTTTAAATTGGCAATACCAGATATTTAGTTCAAAATTCAATATTTTTCAAAAATTCCAGAAAAAATCCAGTAAATCCTATGTGTTTCCAGTAGTATTCTGAGAAAGTTTGAGCACATTTGGACAAATGGACTAGGAGATAACGGCCAATTAGCCAAGCAGATTCAAAATTTAGTTCAAAATTTAATATTTTTCAAAAATTCTGAAAAAATACAGTAAATACTATATGTTTCCAGTAGTATTCTGGAAAAGTGGGAGCATATTTGGCCAAATGGACTATGAGAAAATGGCTATTTAGTTGAGCACATTCAAAATTTTGTTCAAAATTTAATATTTTTTAAAAAATTCCACTGAATACTACATGTTTCCAGTAGCATTCTGGGAAAGTTTGAGCCCATTTGGACAAATGGACTAGGAGATATTGGCTATTTAGCTAATCAGATTCAAAATTTTGTTCAAAAAATCCAGAAAAAATCAAGTAAATACTACATGTTTCCAGTAATATTCTGGGAAAATCTCAGCTTATTTGGACAAAAGAATTATGAGACGATGTTGTTTTTCTTCAAGCAAACGTTTCGTTTTTTTCGCGGTTAACTTGAGCCTGCCCTCCAGTTTCTTTCTGGATTCGCCACTGGGTGCAACAGAGGCGAAGACTTCATTGAAGTCGATCCCGGGCTGCTGCACGTACCCTTTGGCGATGAGCCGTGACTTGTGTTTGACAACAGCGCCGGTCTCATTGTTCTTCAATTTGAATACATAACGCAGGCCAACTGGGTGATGGCCGTGTGGTAGGTCCACAAGCTTCCAGGTATTGTTCTGGTCCAGGGCGTCTATTTCTTCCTTCATGGCTGCACGCCATGCAAGCTCACGCTCAACCTCAGCAAAGGAGCTCAGCTCTCCTTCAGACGCAAGGTACAGTGTGTCGTCGACAAGCTCGCATGCTGCCTGTCCAGGAACAGGTGCCATGCCGATCACATTGTCAATGCCACGGTAGCACAACGGTGTGACATCATGAACTGTGTCCAGCCGCTTGTTGTCATTGGGTGGTGATGACACGAACTCAGGCTGCTTGGCTTGGTGTCGCTGGCAGCATGCTGGAGTTGGCTGTGCAGCAGGAGATGCTGCAGGATCAGGGGAAGTCCCCCCCCCCCCCTCCCTGCAGCTGCAGTTGATGTGGAAGGAGCAGCTTGCTGGGTCTTCGTTATGATGAAGTCACTGCACGGTGTGTCTGAGCTGCCAGCCGCCCAATCCCAGCTGGCCTCTTCACGGGTGATATGGACACGCTTGTTCACTGGATCGTATGCGCAGTAGCCCTAGACGCTCTTGTCGTAGCCAATGAAGAGCATGGCGGAGCTGCAGTCATCAAGCTTGTGATCGCACATCCTTGACATACACCACGCACACAAAGGTGCACACATGCTGGACAGCGGGCTTCCTCCCGTGCCATGGCTCAAATGGCGTCATGCCAGCCAGACTTTTGGTAGGGGCTCAGTTCAACAGGACAACTGCAGTTGTGACCGCCTCCCCCCAAAATTCTGCTGACAGTTTCCTTTGTTTCAGCAGGGCACGAGCAATGGTGATGACCATCCAATTCCGGCGTTCCATTACTCCATTCTGCTGTGGGGAGTAGGGAGCCGTGAACTGGCTTGCACACTTTGCTCCTCGCAATGGTGTGCAAACTCCAGCGAGGTGAATTCGCCGCCGTTGTCGGTGTGGAAGACATGGAGTGGACCGCCACACTCTGCTTCAGCTGCCGCTTGGACTCGTTGAATTGAAGCAGCAGCATCCCATTTTCCTGCTAGGAGGACTACCCACATGTAGCGGGTGCAGTCATCAACCAATAGCAGGAAATAGCGACAACCGCCGTGGTTGCCGTGGGTTGCGGGGCTGATAGGCCCGCACACGTAGCCATGGACGAGGACAAGGCATCCTTCAACCCTGAAGTTCGCCTTTCTTGGGGAAGGGAGTGTGTCGATGCTTGGTGGTGATGAAGACATCTCAGAGCTAGTCCACATGCTCCAGCTCTGGCAGCCCACACACCCATCTTGTTGTGAGACATGCATCTCAGCACATTGAAGGACATGTGGCCAAACCTATCGTGCCATCGCCAGGCATCGACATCGTGGCGTGTGGCAAGGTACACAGGGTGAGTGATGTTGAAGTGCACCACATATAGCATTGCGTCAACGGCACCATGGCAAGAAGTCACACCTACATGTAACATCCCTGGGTTTTCCCCAAATTAGAAATTGATTATTATTTTCTTTCTCATCATCATTGCATCATGAGCATCCCATTGGCAGCATATTGCATTAATTAAATCAATTAATTTGATATTTTACTCCGCCAGTTTGTTAAATAGTGGATAACTAAACCCCTCTCCCTTTCGATGTTCTAGTCCAAGACTCGCTCACAAACCTTGCACACACTCTTTTTGTGACATTTGGAAGCTACCCAAATTGTTTCGCAATTTTAGACCAAGCCTAGCTATCACTCGTAGTTCAAACCTCATTTATTCATTGAATGGAATTATTTTCAAAATAGCAATTAAATGAGCTCCAAATGGGTTGATCATTTTTTGTGTGGCCTTGTTATATTATAGAAGGGCTACATTTAAATTCGGCGTCAATCAGAGTTTGCTTGATGCCCTAAGGGATAAATATGTAGGCACTATAGTCATGTAAATAATAAATCAAATTGAAATTAAATAGCCCACCTACCCCTTGGCAATATAAGGCAACCACTCTCCTTTAATTGGGGCAAAAACACTAAAATCTAGGAGGCAAACCACCCCCTTACCTAAAACCAGCTGCCACCCTAGCCCCTCACCCTTCAAAAACCCTAGCCAAATCCACAGCCACCTGCCGGATCAGAGATCCAACGGCCCCCACACCTCCATCTTCCTCGACCTTTCCGGTCGAGAATCTCTTTCCTCACTTTTCCTGACACGCATATCAATCATGTTGAGCCCTTGCCCACCCATCCCACTGCTCCCGCTCCTCCGACTGTTGCAGATCCAACACCGTAATCTCCTATAGTTCCCTCACCTCACTTGTCACGGGATTCCGCACTTTCATCCACGGTGGCTTCCCCGTCTCCATCACTTGAGTCTATCTCAGTGATTCCTCCTTGTATTCTTCCCTCTTTTCCTCAATACTATACTCGTCATCCGCAGATTGTTGATGTGTCTACTGATGTGCCATCAACCTCGTCTCAGCCTACCTATGGCTTATGTGATCGCCCGGTTCGCCCTGTGGACTGCTATGGTTTTTCTAGCATTGTTGTTCTTGAGCTGACTTCTTATCGTGATGTTGTTCATCCGAATGGCAGCTTGCGATGGCAAAGAAGATTGCTGCTCTTGAGCACACTGGCACATTGGATCTTTTTTCTCTTCCTCCTTGTGTTCGTCCAATCACTTGTAAGTGGGTGTACAAGGTTAAGACCCGCTCTGATGGTTCTCTGATTTGTTTGCTAGTGCACACAGAGAGAAATAGTCCATGCAAGTCCGAGGAGAATGTTATGTTCGTTGTTGAAGTTCGAAGAACTTCACCGAAGATTATTTGCATTGCAGAGAAGGAAAAGCTACATTTCGAGAAGACATGATGACGAGAAGATTGTGTTGAAGGAATAGGCCCCTTCAAATTATTGCTGACGCAAAGCAATTTTCATTTGGTATGTCCGACGAAGAATGACTGCAGTCGAGAAGATTGAAGGCGAAGTGAAGACGTAGCATTCATTTCGTTGTTCTTCTTTCTCTTATTTGAGTCATAGGACCACCGTACTATTAAGAGGGGTATAGGTTCTCGAAGCTTAGGTCCGCTGTGATGCTTAGCTGAAACCTATGAAAGACTGAGAGAAATCTCTTCTTGCTCTGAATGATTACCGGTTAGCAGAAGACGGTGTTCTTTGGTGCTGCAGGAGATATCTTTCAGACTGAGGAGTTAGCATTACTTGCTCCGCAAGGAATGTTACAGTTGTGCTCAAAATCCGACCACTGGAAACGTGTCGTTCGGCCATTGCTGAGCCGTGTGTCCAATTTGGTCATTTCCCTTCAGGGAAGGCTACGGCTATAAATAGCCACCCTGCACCAACGTTATCCGTTGGCTGCTCCGCTTGAGATTCTGAGAAGATTGATTGAGCATCACTCTCGAGAGATTTGAGTTTAAGATCCACTGAGAGAAAATCAAGAGCCGAAACTTAGACAGTGGTTGAGCATCATAGTAGTTCAGAGTTGGCGTTCTTGGACCTATTACTCTTGAGAGCTGCACACTCTCTAGGCGGATAGGTGTCGGCTTGAGTGTTGAAGAGTAATTGTCTTCACCAAGCAAAGTATTTAGCAACCAAGAGTAATTGTGGGTCGCGAAGAAGTATGTCGAAGGTTTGGAAATCGCCGACAAGTATCTATCACGAGCGAAATCAACTGAAGTCTGATCAGCTTTGGGTTGAAGGAGAATAGGACGGAGAGAGGTTTGCTCCTGTGTTCAATCACAAGTTCCTCCAACCAGACGTAGTCCTTTTGCAGAAGGGTGAACTGGTCTACCAAATCCTTCTATCGCCATCGAGCACCACTGGTTCATTCTACTCTATTGCAATACTTTCGGTAGTTTATCTTCAGTGTTGTGTGATCCGATAGATTTCATGATCATGTATCTTCACCTGTAGCATGTTTACTCTCGTATGAGCTTATTTGTTCTGTGCGCTGTTCTCTCATTCGTTCTCTCATTCGGTTGTCAGCATCTCAGTTAGTGACCCCTTTTTGTTATTCGCTCATGTTGTTTATACTGTTATCATTCTATGTTACCATCGTCATAGCGAATGTTGTGAGTTACTATTCTCGGACGATTATCTTATCTTTCCTCGAAAGATTTGCTTAGTCACCTCCGAATCTTCATCTTTGGTCCTGATTAGTCTATTTATCTTCGGTGCTTGATCTACTTAGTTTATTCCGCTGTCGTGTTTGGGTTTTGATTCGAAATTTCGAAAGAAATTTTGAATCTCCCATTCACCCCCCCCTCCTGGTCGATATACTCTCAGTCCTAACAGGCTCCACCCTGAGTTTGAGGGGGTGTTAGAGTTATACTATGTTCCATGTATTGCCTGTATATTTTCCCCATAAGTATGAGGGGTTTCCTGCACATTCACCACATGTACATGTATATGTATACAAGTTGCATTTTCCCTAACAGTTCTAACACTGGAAATATGTCAAGACTAAAGGGTTGAAATGGCAGCAAACTATGTGAGTAATTATGCCATTCTGGAATACCCTCTCATAGCAGATTAGCAGAAACATTGGTGACTGGCAACAGAAGGTAATAGAAGTATATAATCAGGTTCGGAAAACTAATTCATGCAGTCTGATGCTTTAATTTTTTGTTATAAAAAAAGGATAGCAGAATCTCAACATCTGATATTGGGATCATATCAATGAAAATTTATACGTGTATAAACCTATTCCATCAAAAAGGAGATTTAAAGGTGTCACTCCAAACTCTGATCCCATATCTCCAAACAATGGCATTGTCATCATAAGTGCATAATAAAAATATCTATCAGTTTCAGGAAAATTAACATTCTCAGGTACAACAATACTTATCATTAGATGGTTCTTTCACGAGTTAATAAAAATGTCTATCAGTTTCAGGAAAATTAACATTCTCAGGTACAACAATACTTATCATTAGAGATGGTTCCTTCACGAGTTGACTACTGATAAGATGAGAAATCTTTTTTTTTTAATCATTCCAAGTAGTTCTCTCCAAAAATGAATGTATATCTTAGCCCCTATGTGGGTTTTGGTGTAAATGACAAGTGATTGGGGGATTCATGGCATTCATGAGTTATAAGATCTGGTATTAGTCCGCATGCATATGAAGTAAAGCTGTAAAGGTGACCGGGAAATCCCCAAGTAAACTGGAGAAAAGAAGACGACGTATTTAAATTTATGGATTTGTTTCTTATGCTTGAATCATAGGACAGTCGTACTATTAAGAGGGGTTTCGTGAAGAACAAAGTGTGGGAATCAAAGACCTCATAGATCATAGACACACAACTAATTTCTGTGAGAAGAAACCCTAGAGAGAAGGCAGGGGCGTTTTGACTCCCGGGCTCAGATGAGCCCAGGAGTGAACAAAAAAATCGTTACAAATATTAAATAAATTTAAAAAACGATTTTTTTGTGAAGAAAGATACCTGGGTACGTGATGTCCGTGCCAAATTTCAGAGCACTTGGATGTCCGAGTAGCTCTCAGCAAAAAAGACAAATTTGGGGTCCGTTAAAAACTTTACTGTTTGTGTACTGTTCGGACCCAATTTTTTTTTTTTGCTGAGAGCTACTCAGATGTCCAAATGCTTTGAAATTTGGCACACACCTCACACAATGAAAAATCTTTCATGGAAAAAAATATCGGATTTTTTTGAATTTTTTAGTTTTTTTATTTACTGTTCACAGGGTGCAGATGAGACCAGGCTCAGAATTGGATATTCGTAGAGAGAGGCAGGACCGTTTTGGCTCCCAGGCTCAGATGAGCCCCAGAGTGAACAAAAAAATCATTACAAATATTAAATAAATTTAAAAAAATCAAAATTTTTGTGAAGAAAGATGCCTAAGTGCGTGATGTCCATGCCAAATTTCAGAGCATTTGGATGTCAGAGTAGCTCTCAGCAAAAACGACAAAATTGGGGTCTCCGGGTGAGCCCAGGAGGTTCTGGGCTCGCTTGCATATTAACCCTGACGCACATTAACCCTCACATTCTGGACATTCTGGATGGGACTCCGTGTTGGCCCCGAACTCCGGATGAGGGTTCGGACTCGCCCAGATAATTGCCTGGAGCTCAGCCCAAAACTCTGGTGAAGCCCAGAGACTACATTGTGTGTCGCAGAACTGGGTAACAGTCAGGTTTTAGTGGGCTATATAAGGTGTCCTTGTTTCCTGAAGGCCATGGCTTTGAACACTCTCTCTTCTCCATTGTTGAACTCCGAAGGTTGCTAGCTCCTCCACTTGTGCCCTACATCCTTGAGACATTTGAAGAAAAAAGAAAGAGGAGCCCCAACCTATGACTCCACCAAGCCAAATTTGATTCCCACTTGAGTTCTGTGTGAAATTTGTTTCTCTTGGGATCATGAGGATCTCTAGACGATTGGGGTCGCACGGAAGCTTCCAAGGTTGTGGATTTCCTCTAGGAGGTTTGTGAAGGTTCAGAGCTCACCTCAAGACCTACATCTTAGTGATGAGCTAGGGCTTGGTTTGTCGAGGCTCGACAAGAAGGTACTTAATGCCGTTGGGGTACTTAGTGGCCGCGTCTCTCCATTAGAGTCCACCTGAGCTTTGGGATACATCACCAAAACCCCGTCACTTCGGTTATTTCGTCCCCGAACTTTGTTAATTGCTTTGAGTGTTACTTGTTTGCTTATCATGTTTATCCTTGTTGCAAATGTTGCCGTATCATAGGTTGATTAATTTAATAGCATTTCAGAGAACTTATAATTCCGCAGTCCCTAAACTTATAATTCCGCAGTCCCTAAATCAACTAAGAAAGTTCAAATTTGTAGTCACCTATTCATCGCCTCTAGTCGACATCTTTGATCCTTCATAAAATACTATACTGTAAAAATCATAAGCCCTACAGCCTTCATTTCAAAATATAATAAAGGCATAAAGCCAATACTTCTGCGACCTTCTTTCAGAATATAAAGCCTCGGTCTTGCATAAATGATATGTCTTCTCATCTCTCGTATCATTTCTAGTTAGAAATACATACTAACTATTCTCTCTTCACTTTGAAAAACTGTTATCTCTCCTACTCCCTAGACGATAACACCATGGCTACGGTGGTCATTTTCTTTTACGCTAACAATAAGTTTTAGTTAGTAATTAATGTCCATATAAATAGGAGATTCATGTTCTGATTTCGTTAACCAAAAAAAAGTAAAAGTTTTTCCAATATAGTTTAACCATTTCTTGGAAAATATACACTTTACTTTCTTGAGTTCATTTCCATTCTGTTGTACTGCTTAGAAGCATCCAGGAGCACACAAAATAACTTCCTACATTTCAATCGCAACGATTTAAAACTAGGTAAGCCACAAGTCACCAGGCATTTAACCACTTGCCATTCACTGAACAGTTAAAGTAGAACAAACTACTACTAACCAAGCAAAGTATAGCAAGGTGATGCTCTCAACTGTTGAATTGTATATGTGGATTACCTAGCCCTTTCCATCAGCTCGGACTTTTGGTTGCGTTGGCTAGTGCATGAAGCTTAACACGGTATCAGAGCTAAGGTCTTGAGTTCAAGTCCTGGCTTCCGCAATTTACCCAAATATATTGCTATTCCCCCCTTTGTGTCCACGTATAGGCCTCTTGAGCCATACCTCCGAGTCTATCCACGTGTTGACTTTCCGCGTCACATGTGAGAGGGGGTGTTGAAGTGTATATGTGGATTGCCTAGCCCTTTCCATCAGTTCGGACTTTTGGTTGCGTTGGCTAGTGCATGAAGCTTAACATACACCACCTATCAAGATCCAGGTTTCTTATTCCAATGGAATTTCCATTTTTTAACAAAGAGCCACTCCTGTAGCAATGTATTTATTACACTACAAGACGCTCTCTTCCCATGTGAAAGGCATCAAAGTTATATTTGTTCACTCACATAGAAATGAAAAAAAATGAATCAAGCAGTAACATATCAACAATAGACATGTGCACCCAGGTGCAAGTGCTCCCTGAAGCACCACTACCACATCTACAAAATATTTGAAAAAAATCAATAGATGTTTTAATATGTGCACTTGCAAAAAAATTGTGCAGAAAAACTTGGATAACAAATAAATGTGTACAAATTGTTCTTTTGTTGTTGTACAGTAGAAAAATGGTCTTACTTTTGCAGAAAAAATTGCAAGTACATGTATTCTAAAAGATTGCACATGTATGATGTTTCTTTGAGAATTTGTTTTACGAATACACAAGTACACTTTTCAAAAGGGTAACACTGCAACTGAATGATGGAAATCTGTGGCATGCTTAAGTTAGAAAAACGATTCCCGTTGGTGGGGCGATCGCATGCTCATGTCGTCCCACCCGTGCGCTCACCACGTGTCCCTCGTGGACCCTCCACACCGCTTTCTCACTCCCTTACCCCCTTTCTCTAGAAACTTCTCAACCACTCGCCTCTCTCCCCGACCTGTTCTCTCGCCTCTCTCTCTTTCACCCATCTCCTACCTCCCACCCATGGGCTTCTCCTTGCAGCAAGCGGACATGGTATGCCAAGTGCCGCTGCCCAACTGGTGGCCTCCATGTACCACCTCAAGCGGACGCAATGAGGAAGAAAAGCACTGCCAATGGCTGCGCAAGGGACAGCCGTTCTGCAAGCCCCATCCTCCTTCTCCCCACCCATTGCAGCAAGCTGTACAGCGCTGCTGTGAGCCCGGGACAAGCGGTGCTGTGAGACGTGATGGCGGTGCTGCAAGCCGTGGAGGCACCAGATGGCGGTGCTGCGAGTGTGGACACGCGCTGCTATGAGCAGTGCTGGGGGGAGGGGGGTCAGATGGCTTCCTAGGCGGCCGGTCGACCGATTCGATCGCCCGGCCGATGCCTAGCATCACCATTCAAGTTACGTATATATTTTGATCTAATAAAAAGTTAGCTCTCCATGAAAGATACAGAATATCACACGATATTACTAGATTTCGGGGAAATAAATTTGAATGTAATAGAATCCTTTGTCACAAATATGACAGAATTATAAAATGGACTAAAAAGGAATCACAGGAAAATGAATGGCAGAAATAGGAAAGGAAAAACCTGCACGGCGTTGGATGGCGCTGCTTGGTCTACAAGGCTTCCACGATCATCATACATTGCACGGATCTGCCATAATACCCGTGCCATGTTATACAGAAATTGGCCCACAATTACATGTGCTAGCTAATGTCAATTATATGCTAGCTTCTGTTTTTCAAATGCAAGGCTAGTCCAGTCCATATTCCGAATGAAATCAGGTGCAGCAAGTAGGAAAGAAAGAAACAAACCTTTCCAAAAGCTTCACCACAAACAAGAATATCGCCCTTATTCAAGGTTCCATTCTGTACAACTAGGGTGGCAAGAGGTCCTTTAGCCTTGTCAAGACATGCTTCAATAACCGTACCCTTTGCATTTCTATGAGGATTGGCTTTTAATTCTAGCAACTTCAAGTTCACAACAAAAGCAAGTCAAGAGGGAACTACAACAAAAAGCAAAAAGAAAGTCTAACCAAAAGTATACCTCGGCAACAAGCATGACGGTCTCTAATAGCTCATCAACATTCTCTCCCTTAAGAGCACTTATCTGACAGATATCACAACTAAATCAGCTCAAGATAGGTAATAAGTGGCTACGGTAAGGATATTCCTTTTTCCAGAGTGCCAATAAACAACCTGAACCATCGGGGTGTCACCACCCCACATCTCTGGCATAAGTCCTATCTGGGAAAGCTCTTGCATGACTCGTTCTGGATTAGCTCCCTCCTTGTCCACCTGCTTGCATATGAGGTGACTGAAATATGAGAAAGGGGAAAATAAATTGAATTGTTGCAAGTAAGAAAGAGAGTGGATAGAAAATAGACCTTATTTATAGCTATTACAACAGGGACTCTGGCTGCCTTTGCATGCGCAATTGCCTCATTTGTTTGTGGCTGAACGCCATCATCCGCAGACACAACAATGATACAGATATCAGTTACCTTTGCTCCTCGAGCTCTCATTGCACCAAACGCCTGTTGTGTCAATGATTAGGAAGAGTAAAATGACATGCAAAAGTGAGAAAAATATACGAAAATAATATCTATTGCTATACCTCATGCCCTGGAGTATCAAGAAAAACACAGGCCTGAGGGTTTCCATCAACTGGCACAAGAACCTGATATGCTCCAATTCCTTGTGTTATTCCACCAGCTTCAGATGCCACCACCTGTATGTCACTTTGGTTAGACATACAATTCTTTGTAAATAGTTGTTACCGTGTATGAATGCCAACAATAACATGTCTACCCCATGTCACAGACAAAGGACATGCCAAGGATAAGCTATTACCAATTTACCTTGCTCTTGCGTATATAATCCAAAAGAGTAGTCTGCAAACAGAAGTAGAAATGTCAAACAGTGGTCAGAATAATTAAGTCTTAAAATTTATATAACACGTGGTACCTTCCCATGATCAACATGACCCATGATAGTTACAATGGGAGGCCTTACTTCCAGTTTATCCAAATCCTCCTCATCAAGGAACTCATTCTTCTTTGCCATCTCTTCCACTCTCACCGGACCACTTTCCAGTACTTCAACTTCATATTCCATGCAAACCATCTTAACCAAATCTTTATCAAGAGTCTGAACATTGTCAAGCATTGCTCCTCTCACTGATAAAAAGCGCAGAATTTCTGATTCGCCAACTGCCAGTTGATATGCTAATTCGTCAATATCCATACCTTCTTCACCAACTTCAAGGATCTCAACCCTAACAGGCTCTTCAGCTTCTAAAGCCTCAAGCCTGGCAGCCCTACGTTTTGCCTTGCTCCATCTCCTTCCCTTGCGCACTGGAGCATCGTCATCAACTGATCGATCATCATTTGACATACGTCGGCGGGGACCGGCTGGTGTAATAAATTTTTTATGACGATTATCCTTCACTTTGGCTGGTGGACCGCGTACTGGCTTGACAGGGTCTACCAGTGCCTCAGCTACAGCTGGATCAACCATTGGTCTCTTGGAAGCAAATTTGTCGATCAGGATGGGTCCTTTTTTCTCCTTTGATGTGTCAGCTTTGACAGGGCGACGAGGTGGTGGTGCTACAGAAGGTCTTGTTTGTAGGTGAGGTGCTAGTTTTGATGGAGATGACACTGAAGGTTCAGCAGCAGATATGGACTGATCCCTAGTTTCAGTGCGTGGACGGTCTCTAATCACCTTATGTACAGTGGGCACAGGGTTCCCCTTTCTCCATACACTCTTTAGTGTTTTTGTCCTTTTGGAATTCGAGCCTTCCTCCACCACTATTGGCACTGAACTATTAGGCTTTGCCACATCATTCTGTCTCAATGCACGGTTCTCACCATCCACATTTCTGGAGCTCGAGGTCTCAAGTTTCTCTGCCTTCTCCAACACCTCATCCAATGACTCTCGGACCTTCTCTCGGTCTTGCAATGTTACGCCTGCTGGCTTCCTGGCAGGTGCTGATGTTGTTGCTGTATCCATGCTTGCTGGTGGCCCATTCAGCCGGACTGGCCTCTTCGGGGGCTTTGAAAGAAGATCACTGTCATCATCAGCTTTAACGTTCACACTTACTCTTGATGAGAACTGAGCTCCCTTCTCATCGATCAAGTTAGTTATGACCATACATCTACATAGTCTTCCAGGTGCACATGGCCACCTCCGGACACCGTCAAAACCCGTGAAACTGATCCTTGAAACCAAGTGCCCTCTCCTCACTGCCGCTGTCGGCAGTGGGCCAGGCCTTCCGTTGCTCCCCAGGTTGGTAACAGAAGCAGGAGACGCCATGACAGTGCTCTTAAAAACACTGCCTCGCACTCATAAAGCTGAGGAAGCAAGATTAATTTTGAGTGCGCATAAATTTTTGGGAAACAATAGCCGAAAATAGCGAGCTAGGTAATCAAACGAGAAAAACACCTATGTACTTGCATGTTGGCTCGATATATCTAAATTCCAGTAGAACTTTATCAGTTTAAATTTTAGAAGAATGTAAGGGTATAACAATTTAAGCTGAAATCTGACAATGGACATGCCTATACGGACTGGTTGGAACTTGGAACCTACAAAAATGGATTTTATTTCTCTGGGACACAGAAGACAGCACATAAAAAAATTAGTGAGAAGTGAAACCAAGCTTACGAATAAACGAGGGTTTTCCGCCGCAATCCTGCAAGTTGGCGGACAGCCACAAGGGCACGGAGCAGACGGAATGGCTGGCCGTAACGAGGCCGGCGCGAACACTGACGGTGGCCGTGCGTCCGTGGGCGGGGGAGCGACGCGAGCAGGCCTCGAAGGAGGGGGTCTAAGGGTGGAGAGGCGGCAGCGTGGGCGAGGGAGCGAGTCGAATGGCCGGCGAACGACGACGGCGACGCGGCGCGGGGCGATACGGCGGCGGGGCGAGTGGGAAGGAGCGGAGGGCGCGCGTGCAGGAGTGATAAGGATCGGACGGTCGAAGTTAAGCAGCCGATATATCAGAATAAAATGGGGAAAACAAATGCAAGAGTGATAAGGTGGCACTTCGGAGAGCCACTCAAAGGGGAGCAACTACAATAGAATCTGGGTCTATAATGAAAGAATAGAAAAAATGATTCGAGGCCGTCGGATCTAACATGGATGGGTACAAATCGTAGTGGGGATTCTGTGCGCAAAATTAATATTCTAGTCCCTCGCTCCTGGTGGTTTTGCCTCCGCTGCCCTTCTTCCTCGAGTCCATCTAGCGGCGGCGCAGTCTTCAAATTTCCCCAACCGCTAGCAATTCCCTCCTGGGCCAACCCCTCTCTCCGTCTCTCTTGCTTGGCGAAGATGGTGGCGGACCAGATCTGATGGCAAGCTGGCTGACTCGTGGAGGTGTCGTTCTGATGCTGAGCATCCTTCCATCATCCCCATGGACCCTACACCAACACATCAAGCATCACGTGGACCCATGACAAGAGCTAGAGCACGTGCAATGGAAACCGAGGTGAACTCCTTCCTACTTGATATGCATATGGACACAAACGGAACTTGGTTGCTACCTCATCAAAATACCCTATGCCTCATTAGGTACGAAGAGGAACACCCCCAAGCAGCTCAGGAGCATCACCAAGGAGTAGGAGGACCACCCCAAGGCCATGCGGAGCAAGACGGAGTGCTACAGCAGCAGCACTGGAAGTCCCAGGCGACCCCGTGCGCACCGGCCCCCGAGACCTCGTGCCCACGGGCTGTCCAGGAAGTTGGCGTTGTAGCACCCCGTGCGCACGGGCGTGTACCGTGCACACGGGGCCCCCGTGCGCACGGGCCCAACTTACCCCGTGCGCACGGGCCCTGCAGGATGGGCGGCTGAGGTTGCGTTTTGGACCTCCTCTTCTTCCACTTCGACCCCAAATGATGAGGACATCAATACCGTTGTTACACCCACAGCCCCTGCTGTTATACATACGAGACCAATTACTAGAGCTCGCGCACGCCAATTGAATTACCAGGTACTTTCGTTTCTTGGTAACGATTCTAATTGTCATGAGAATATGATGCTGCCTAAATTGGATACATTTATTTTGCTTACAAATGAAGGGCCTAGCTTGGACAAGAAAGATGAACCTTGGAGCAAGTTCAAGCATGGAGATGATGGCATGCGCAAGGGGAACAAGAACGGAGTTACAAGTGATGATTTCAGGACTTTGAAGCCACCATAATAAGTGCATGAAGCCTTGGACGAAATATACAAGATGCCACTTTATAAATGTCGTCCAGAGGCTATTATAGGTGCTGCGTCACCTTATTATTGGGCCAGGCCCATGTAATTTCGATATACTTGAGTATATGCTGTTTTTAGAGTCCGTATGTGTGGGGAAACAAGAGATAGGGTTGGTTTCGGACCCCTCCTTCAAGGGCCACGAAATTCCCCCCTCTTCCTCCATATATACAGCCCTTAGGGCACCGTTTAGACTTTGGGTTTTGTTTAGATTAAAAGTTCGCCATAGCTGCAACTTCGCGTACTTCGTTTGTGTTCAACGACCAGACCAAGACGTCACAGAACCCCACCTTGATCAATAAAGCTTTCATCTTATATTCGCAATATCCAGATTGCAAATCTTTGTTTCTTGCTTGTTCTTCATTTGCTTGCAGGAAATAGACCCTCGTGGTCAGGTTGATCGTGCTCCGGCGTGGTCAATAACCTCTCGGAGTTGGTTTAGCGATTGCTAAGGCGCGACGTCCTCGCACGTTCGTAGTCGGATCGTCAAAGTCTACTCCACCAAAAACGATAGCCACCCTCTCATCGAAAGACGGGACACCTTTGCCTCTATCAAGTGGTATCAGATTTCCAGGTTGCTCGGTGAGATTTACAGTTTTTCGTAGTTTAGATCGAGTCTGTTCTTCATACCTACAGTCTAGGAAAAAGCCAAAAAAAATTTAGGGTTAGTTCATCATTTCCAAACCAATCTGAGCCATTGCATAATATTTTCTGTATTTGCTTTGTTGAATTTGCGGTTGCATCATCGTGTCAAGTTGCTGGTCTTAGCGTCTAGTTCTTTAGAGTTTCGAGTTCTGTTCACAAGTTGTCACGCCGCCGCCGCACCATCATCATCGCCCCTACCATATACCACCACCGCTTATCTGCTATTTCTCTGAGTCCATATACCACCACCGCTCCGAGTCCATATACCACCACTAATCCGAGTCCATATATCACCACCGATCCGAGTCCATATACCACCACCAATCCGAGTCCACATATACTACCGTCATATACCATCACCAGTCCGAGTTCCACCAGATTCATCTCCGCCACCAGTCCTAGTCCGAGTCCAGTATTTATTCCTTTATTTTCGAGTTCCAGATCACGTGATACTATAAGTCGTGAACAAGTCGGATTCCCCAACTTTCGTGCCACCCGTAGAAGAAAAATAGTTCCAGTTTCAAAAAAAAAAAAACTAAGTCTGGAAAATTCTGGCTAGGCAGTTTTTAGACCATTTGTAGACTTTTTCGAAAAAAAATTGTTGCGGAGCAAAAAAAACGAAGAGGAAAAAAAGTGCAAAAAAAAAGTGATAAAAAAGAAAAAAAAAATCAGAGTGTGCTCCTCCCTTGTTTACGTGCAGCGCCGTGATTTTGTTAGTGTTCTAGGCTCGCGTCTCTAGCACGGTCTAGCCTAGGACCAGCACAGTACCGTCGTTGAGCGTTTATTCAACATTGCATCTCTGAATTGATTATTGCTGACCCTTTTTGCTACCATATTATAAGCCTTCCCAGCTCCACATACATCTACATCGTGCGTTTGACACCACCTGGCAATCGCTCTGTCCAAGCTTTGAGAGTTTTGACTACAAAGGTTGCCGATCACCACCTGCTGCTGGGTAAGAACTGGTAAGAATTTGAGATTTGCTTGACGGATTTGTGACACCACACCACCACCACTTTCTAGTAGTCTGTAGGATCATATTCTTGTGTGTTTCTATTGCTGCTAACCATGGCAGGATCACAAGCCGACGAGATTGACTGGGAGAACATGACGAACAAGGAGTTGCATGATAATCAGCAAATGATGAGTGGCCAGGTGGGAGATGTGCTAAACAGATTTGAAGAGGCCATGAAGAAGATAGATGGCATGGAGAAGTCGTTCGAGACAAAGCTGGATAACAAGTTTAATGAATTGCTCGCGCGTCTTCCACAACCACCGCCCGCTGCACCTGTCGTACCTCTACAGCAACAACAACACCAACATCGCTTTCCAAATCAAGTGGGACGAGCACTGCGCGTCCCCCTTGAGCCTGGTCAAACTTCTGGTGCCGCTGTACCTACTGTTGATGCTTCTGTTGCTCCTGCTGCTACTGCAAAGGTGGAGGACTATTACGAGGATGAGGTTGATCAAAATCAGAACTACGTGCAACCACCAACACCACCGCCAGCAGGTCGACCTCATGCATATTATCGCAATGGTAGGGCTGCAGCACCACCTCAGGTACGAGATCATGACCATATTCCTAAACTGAAATTGAATATTCCACCATTTGAGGGTAGATATGTTCCTGATATATATCTTACTTGGGAGTTAGAAACTGAACAACGTTTTACATGTTTACAATATCCCAAGGAGAGACGGGTTGCTGCTGTTGTTTGTGCTTTCACTAGTTTTGCATATGTATGGTGGTCCGAACATTGTAGATTATATCCTATTCCAGCAACTTGGGCTGCTTTGAAAACTGCTATGCGTACTCGTTGGGTTCCACCATATTATCAACGTGAATTACTTCAAAAATTGCAGCGTTTAAGACAAGGAAAAAATTCTGTAGAAGAATATTATCAGGAATTACAAACTGGCATGATTAGATGTGGTATTGTTGAGGATAATGAAGCTATGCTTGCACGTTTTATGGGTGGATTAAATAAAGAGATTCAGACCATTCTAGAGTATAAGGAGTATAATAATATCACTCGTTTATTCCATCTTGCTTGCAAAGCTGAACGTGAAGTGCAGGATCGACAGGCATTGGCGCGAACTAATTTTTCTGCAGGTCGATCTTCATCATGGACACCGCGTGCATCCTCTACTCCCACGCGTCCTACTGTAGCACCACTGACTTCAGCCGCCAATTCCAACCGAGATACAAGAAAACAGGCACCACCACCACCATCTGCCAGGAGTACACCTTCTGGGCCTGCCCAGAGCTCTTCTTCATCTATGGCATCAATAGGGCACACTCATGATATTATTTGTCGTCGTTGTAAGGGTAGAGGTCATTATGCGAGAGAATGCCAATCTCCGCGTGTTATGATTGCTACTGAGGATGGTGGGTATGAGTCCGCTAGTGACTATGATGAGGAGACTTTGGCTCTTATTACAAGTGAAGAACACGGTGGAGATGATTCTGATCATGAGACGCAATACATGGCTCCTGAAGATGCTGACAGGTATGAATGTTTAGTTGCTCAACGTGTTTTGAGTGTGCAGGTCACACAAGCTGAGCAAAATCAGAGACATAATTTGTTCCATACAAAGGGAGTTGTGAAGGAACGTTCTGTTCGCATCATCATAGATGGAGGGAGCTGCAACAACTTGGCTAGCATGGAGATGGTGGAGAAGCTATCTCTCACCACAAGACCACATCCATATCCTTACTATATCCAATGGTTCAACAACAGCGGCAAGGTTAAGGTAACACGTACTGTTCGTGTGTGTATTTTAGTATCTCTACATATGCTGATTATGTTGATTGTGATGTGGTACCCATGCAAGCATGTTCATTATTACTTGGTAGACCATGGCAATTTGATAAAAATTCTGTACACCATGGTAGAAACAATCAGTATACTCTTGTTCATAAGGATAAACATGTTACTTTGCTTCCTATGACTCCTGATTCTATTTTGAATGATGATATTAATAGAGCTAGTAAATCAAAACAGGAGAAAAATAAGAGTGAAAATCAGATTGTGGCAAAAGAATTTGAGCAACAAATGAAGCCTAATAATAAACCATCTAGTGTTGCTTCTGAAATTAAATTGAAAAGTGCATGTTTACTTGCCACCAAATCTGATATTGATGAGCTAGATTTCAGCAAATCTATTTGCTATGCTTTTGTGTGCAAAGAGGCGTTATTTTCATTCGAGGATGTGCCTACCTCTTTGCCTCCTGCTGTCACTAACATTTTGCAGGAGTTCGCTGATGTCTTTCCACAAGACGTGCCACCGGGATTACCACCTATTCGCGGGATTGAGCATCAGATTGACTTAATTCCCGGTGCTTCGCTGCCAAACCGTGCGCCATACCGTACCAATCCAGAGGAGACGAAGGAGATTATGCGTCAAGTATAGGAGCTACTCGACAAAGGTTATATACGCGAATCTCTTAGTCCTTGTGCTGTTCCTATTATACTAGTGCCAAAAAAGGATGGTACATCGCGTATGTGTGTTGATTGTAGAGGCATTAATAATATTACTATTCGCTATCATCATCCTATTCCTAGGCTAGATGATATGCTTGATGAATTGAGTGGCTCTACAATATTCTCCAAAGTTGATTTGCGTAATGGATACCATCAAATTCGTATGAAATTGGGAGATGAATGGAAAACAGCATTTAAAACTAAGTTTGGATTATATGAGTGGTTAGTCATGCCTTTTGGGTTAACTAATGCACCTAGTACTTTCATGAGATTAATGAACGAAGTTTTACGTGATTTCATTGGACGATTTGTGGTAGTTTACTTTGATGATATATTGATTTATAGCAGATCTTTGGAGGAACATTTGGAACATTTACGTGCTGTTTTTATTGCTCTACGTGATGCACGTTTGTTTGGTAACCTTGGGAAGTGCACCTTTTACACCGACCGAGTATCTTTTCTTGGCTATGTTGTTACTCCACAGGGAATTAAAGTTGGTAAAGCCAAGATTGAAGCTATTGAGAGTTGGCCGCAGCCCAAAGCGGTCACACAAGTGAGGAGTTTCCTTGGCCTCGCTGATTTCTATAGGCGTTTTGTGAGAGATTTTAGCACCATTGCTGCACCTCTCAATGAGCTTACAAAGAAGGATGTGCCTTTTGTTTGGGGTACCGCATAGGAAGAAGCCTTCACGGTATTGAAAGATAAGTTGACACATGCTCCTTTACTCCAACTTCCTGATTTTAATAAGACTTTTGAGCTTGAATGTGATGCTAGTGGAATTGGATTAGGAGGTGTGTTATTACAAGATGGCAAACCTGTTGCATACTTTTCTGAAAAATTGAGTGGGCCTAGTCTGAACTATTCTACTTATGATAAAGAATTATATGCTCTTGTTCGGACCTTAGAAACATGGCAACATTATTTATGGCCCAAAGAATTTGTTATACATTCTGATCATGAATCTTTGAAACATATTAAAAGTCAATCTAAACTGAATCGTAGACATGCTAAATGGGTTGAATTCATTGAGACTTTCCCTTATGTCATTAAACACAAGAAGGGTAAAGAAAATGTTATTGCTGATGCATTGTCTCGTCGCTATACTATGCTTTCACAACTAGACTTCAAAATATTTGGCTTGGAGACCATCAAAGATCAATATGTGTATGATGCTGATTTTAAAGATGTAATGCAGAATTGTAAAGAAGGAAGAACATGGAACAAGTTTGTCGTTAATGATGGATGTGTGTTCCGTGCTAACAAGCTATGCATTCCAGCTAGCTCCGTTCGTCTTTTGTTGTTGCAGGAGGCGCATGGAGGAGGATTAATGGGACACTTTGGCGTGAAGAAGACGGAGGACGTACTTGCTACACATTTCTTTTGGCCAAAGATGAGACGGGATGTTGAGCGTTTTGTTGCTCGCTGCACTACATGTCAAAAAGCTAAGTCACGACTCAATCCTCATGGTTTATATATGCCTTTGCCTGTACCTAGTGTTCCTTGGGAGGATATATCTATGGACTTTGTTTTAGGTTTACCTCGAACAAAGAAGGGGAGGGATAGCATATTTGTTGTCGTGGATAGATTCTCGAAAATGGCACACTTTATACCATGTCATAAAAGCGATGTTGCTGTTAATGTTGCTGATTTGTTCTTTCGTGAAATTATTCGCTTGCATGGTGTGCCAAATACTATTGTTTCAGATCATGATACTAAATTTCTTAGCCACTTTTGGAGATGTTTATGGGCTAAGTTGGGGACTAAACTGCTTTTTAGTACTACTTGTCACCCCCAAACTGATGGACAAACTGAAGTAGTCAATAGAACATTGTCTACTATGCTTAGGGCTGTTTTGAAGAATAACAAGAAAATGTGGGAAGAATGCTTGCCTCATATTGAATTTGCTTATAACCTTTCGCTGCATTCTACTACTAAGATGTGCCCTTTTGAAATTGTGTATGGTTTCCTACCTCGTGCACCTATTGATTTGTTGCTTCTTTCATCTTCGGAGAATGTTAATTTCGATGCTAAGCAACGTGCTGAATTGGTCCTAAAAATGCATGAGTTAACTAAGGAGAACATTGAGCATATGAATGCTAAATATAAACTTGCTGGAGATAAGGGTAGAAAACATGTTGTGTTTCCACCTGGAGATCTTGTTTGGTTACATTTGCGTAACGATAGATTTCCTGATTTGCGAAAATCAAAGCTAATGCCGTGTGCTGATGGTCCTTTTAAGGTGTTAGAGAAAATAAATGATAATGCATATAAACTTGAGCTGCCTGCAGATTTTGGGGTTAGTCCCACTTTTAACATTGCAGATTTAAAGCCTTATTTGGGTGAGGAAGATGAGCTTCCGTCGAGGACGACTTCATTTCAAGAAGGGGAGGATGATGAGGACATCAATACCATTGTTACACCCACAGCCCCTGCTGCTATACATATGGGACCAATTACTAGAGCTTGCGCATGCCAATTGAATTATCAGGTACTTTCGTTTCTTGGTAACGATTCTAATTGTCATGAGAATATGATGCTGCCTAAATTGGATACATTTGTTTTGCTTACAAATGAAGGGCCTAGCTTGGACAAGAAAGATGAACCTTGGAGCAAGTTCAAGCATGGAGATGATGGCATGCGCAAGGGGAACAAGAATGGAGTTACAAGTGATGATTTCAGGACTTTGAAGCCACCATAATGAGTGCATGAAGCCTTGGACGAAATATACAAGATGCCACTTCATAAATTTCGTCCAGAGGCTATTATAGGTGCTGCGTCACCTTATTATTCGGCCAGGCCCATGTAATTTCGATATACTTGAGTATAGGCTGTTTTTAGAGTCCGTATGTGTGGGGAAACAAGAGATAGGGTTGGTTTCGGACCCCTCCTTCAAGGGCCACGAATTTCCCCCCTCTTCCTCCATATATACAGCCCTTAGGGCACCGTTTAGACTTTGGGTTTTGTTTAGATTAAAAGTTCGCCATAGCTGCAACTTCGCGTACTTCGTTTGTGTTCAACGACCAGACCAAGACATCACAGAACCCCACCTTGATCAATAAAAGCTTTCATCTTATATTCGCAATATCCAGATTGCAAATCTTAGTTTCTTGCTTGTTCTTCATTTGCTTGCAGGAAATAGACCCTCGTGGTCAGGTTGATCATGCTCCGGCATGGTCAATAACCTCTCGGAGTTGGTTTAGCGATTGCTAAGGCGCGACGTCCTCGCACGTTCGTAGTCGGATCGTCAAAGTCTACTCCACCAAAAACGATAGCTACCCTCTCATCGAAAGACGGGACACCTTTGCCTCTATCACCAAACCTATATATACCGTACCTAGGGTTATGTTTAGGGTTAGCAAAGACAGCTATGAGATATTTGTGAGCTTTGGTCCTTGTACCCCTCCATTGGAGACCAGGGCCTCTTAGGAGAGGATCCACTTGTGGATTTCAAGACCTCCATCTTGGAGAAGACTACCATCATCAAGACCTCATTTCGTAGGAGTGGGAATAACTCTACCTAGTGCTTATTTCCTTGGATTGTGCTTATAATCTTGTGGATCTCATGTATGCTATTCTAGTAGATGTGTGTGATTTGGTTTTTGTTTGAGTGATTTCCCCTTGTGTTCTTGTGTGATCATCTTTTTTCCCACCTTCAAGTGTGAAAAGATCCCTTCTAGGGTTCTACCCTACAACATCTTGGTATCATGAGCAAGGTTGATTCACATCTTGGAGTCCCTACCCCCCATTTGCTAGCTTGATTTTGTTGCTTTTCGTCCTAATCCGAAAATCCCCACCAAAAAATAGCCCCAAAATTTTTCTTGCAATTTGTTGGTTCTTGTGAGATTTGGTTGATTTGATCCACGAATTTGGTGTTTGGCAAGTGGATCTACCCCCCTTCCATCTTTCCCACCCTTCCATCCATCAATTTTGGCCACAAAGTTGAAAATCACCACGGATCCGGAGCTGTTCGTCCGCTCCCAGAGGACCCCGTGCACACTGGCCATCGGGACCCCGTGCACACGGGCCTCACTTACCCCGTGCGCACGGACCATCCAGAGCACTTCGGCCATTTCCTGTTTTGCACCATTTTGTCCCCCCACCACCACTTGTGTTCTTCCATAATATTTCTTGTGGTTGTTTGAGTGCTGGGTTGCGGTTTCTCTCGTGTCCTAAGGTGTTTCGGCTACTTAGGCACGATTTGACGTCATCATCACCGCCACTCGATCCTCGACTTGGACTCCACATCGGCTTTGACCACTCCATCTTCATACCAACCGTAAGCAAGGATGGTAACCTGGACGACACCATAACTTTACCCTTGCCATTACCTTGATAGCCTCGAGCCTTCTTTTGCGTAGCTTACCCATCGAGACTAGCTTGTTGAGTATTGTCGGGCCACGCCTTTAGTGCACCATTAGTGTTACATCTCTCCCGTGCATATACTACTTGTTACCTCGTATAGTGGCTCGCATATCAAGCATTGCGGCATAGTAAAAAAAAGATAAAAAACTTTTAAGCAAAAGAAAAAGAAGGAAGAGAAGCAAAGAGCTTGTAAGCAATAGCATCGGACCTTATAGCATACTTCATCATCTTGGTTCATACATACATAAGCATACTTGGGATAGTGAGACGACCCGTTTCTCTATTAGGTTGGTGCACTAGCGTATCTAGCCCTTTAGAGCAATCGAGCTAGCGTTTCTCTAGTATCCGTACAACAAGAGCATTTCCGTGGTTACATCTCTTAAGAGCTCACCCCTTGGTTGTGCGGATCCCATCTATCTCCCGCGTGTGTGTTCCTAGTGATATACTTGGGTTTGATCTATTTGTCTTACTTACAATTTGTGCATCTTTTCAACTTTTTCAACATCTTGACTAACATTTGCTTGAATTATTTGTGCTACTTCCTAACCGAGATCCTCTATAAGCCTTTACTTGTAGGTGTGAGAAACAAAACCCGGTACCAATTCTCCTATTATAGCATCACGTGGGATCATACTTGATACATCCACAATCTTCAGAAAAGGTAACTTCGGTTTTGTTCTCTCATTTCCTACTCACCACCACTTCTACATGATGGATAGGCCCTCTTCTTCGGCGAACCCTCTCTTCGAGGAACAAGATGACGAACGCGACTACGTCACCAAGAATCACTTCTTCATCGCGCAACGAGCTCTACATCAAGAGAGTGAAGCTTTGGGTGATCGCATCGAGCAACTCGCCACCGACCTAAGGCAATCGGAAGCACGGCATCGGGACTATTTGGATGCCAAGCTCTCCAAACAAATGGACGAATTCCGCAACATGATAGTGAGCTGCGCATCTTCCTCAACTTCTTCAACAAGACGGCGCCACTCAAGTCGCCACTCGTCATCCTATTCTTCTTCCGATGCAAGTCCTCCTCCTTAAGCTCGTCCTACTCAAGATCGCCAAGCTCAAGAAAATCCCTTCCATGGAAATGGGCTACAAGACCGAGTTCGAGCACGAGAGCAAGCGCGACGCCAAGAGCGAGAAGCCATGGATCAAGAACAACTACCGCCACATCGTCCATGTCAAGCATCTCAAGATGGTGATGTAATCCGGTAAGAGCAACAAAGCCGTGAAGCTCAAGCTCAAGCTCAAGCGGCTCAAGACGCACTCCGAGAGTCCACTCGAGCCATTGCTCAACGCAGCCGCCTAGTACGTGAGCAAGAGGAAGCCCTTCGTCAAGCACGATAAGAAGCCGCTCGGCATGAAGAACAACAAGAACGGCGAAACCAGGCACACATGCCTTGACACCCTCTACGCCAAGAGGACAACCACGACGAAGACCCTCTTCCACGCCAAGGGCGACATCAACATCGTCACTATGATGAAGAACTCCACTACTGCAAGCTCAAGTTCACCATGCCCAAGTTCTCCGGAAGCAACGACCCCGAGGAGTACCTATCATGGGCATTGAAAGTCGACAAGATATTCCGTCTGCACAACTACGACGAGGAAAAGAAGATCGCCATGGCATGCCTCGAGTTTCAAGACTATGTCCTCATTTGGTGGGAGCGAGTGGTCGAGCGACGCCACGAGAAGAACGAGCCACCCATCATGACTTGGACACAAATGAAGGACGTCATGCGAGCCCGCTTCGTGCCCACATACTACACACGCGACCTCTTCAAGAAGTTACAATTACTCAAGCAAGGCATGAAGACGGTGGAAGAATACTATCAAGAAATGGAGATTGCCATGATACGAGCCAACGTGAAAGAAGATGATGAGCAAACAATGGCACGCTTCTTGAACGGCCTCAACCACCCAATACGGAAGATTGCCGATTTCCAACCCTACTCCAACCTTCTCGAGCTCGTTCACCAAGCGACCAAGGCGGAACGACAAGTACAAGAAGACTTCAAGTACGCCAAGTATTCACCCAAGACCTACGGCTCCTACACTCAAGCTCCTTCTACTATGATTTCAGCACCTCCTACCTCGACTAGAGCATCACCAAGTATCGGTGAGAAGTCAAGTTTCAAGCAAGCGACGCCTTCTTCAACTCGACCTCCGGCAAGCAACTACTCATCGGCACCACCGGACGATACCGTCAAGACAAGTTCTATCAAGTGCTTCACATGTGGTGGCCGTGGGCACAAGACTTTCCAATGCATCAACAAGCGAACCATGATCGCCAATGATGATGGCACGTACGACTCCATGAGTGAAGACGAGATGGAAGCTCTCGAACACGTCGCCATGCACCGTCAAGTGAACGAAGAAGAAGATGCTCAAGTCTATTGCGACAATGATTCAAGTCCCGCTCTCGTGGTCTCCAAGGTCTTGACACTCCAACACCAACAAGACCAAGACCAAAGGTGTCACATCTTCCACACCAAGGCCGGCATCAACAGACACTCCATGAAAGTCATCATCGACAGAGGAAGTTGCCACAACTTGGCAAGTGAAGAGCTATGTTCCAAGCTACAATTGCTCAAGAAAAAGCATCCTTGCCCCTACAAGGTTCAATGGCTAAGTGACTCCGGCACCATTCAAGTGGAGCACACGGTGCTAGTTTCCTTCAAGATAGGCGCTTACGAGGACACCTTGGAGTGTGACGTGGTTCCTATGTCCATGTGCCATCTTCTCTTGGGAAGACCCTGGCAATTCGACCGCGGCGTCATCCACAACGGAAGAACAAACCACTACAGCTTCAAGATGAAGGGAACGGAGTACATGCTACGACCAATGTCTCCAAGCCAAGTGATCGCCGACAAGCAAGCATCCACCCATCGTGAAGAGCCTAGTGAGAGAGTGAACCGCCACAAAGAGTGTGAGCGACACAAGCCCAAATCGAGTGACTCTTCGCCAAGAGAGAAAAACCTAGTCCTCCTAGCCATAAAAAGAGAGATGAGAGAAGTGTGTGAGAACCCATCAAGTGTCATGCACTACGTCCTATTGTGCAAAGATGAGGTGGCAAAGACTAACAATCCCAATCCCCTTCCTCTAGTGTTGTCTGAGTTGTTGCAGGAATTCGCGGATGTCTTTCCAGATGAGCTACCTCCCGGTCTTCCTCCTCTACGTGGAATCGAACATCGGATCGACCTCATCCCCGGCGCACCTCTTCCTAACAAAGCTCCATACCGCGACGTCGCGCGCTTCACCAACCGATGCTCTACATGCCGCAAAGCTAAGCCAAAAGCTCAATCTCATGGTTTACATATGCCACTTCTAATTCCATATCAACCATGGGAAGATATTAGTATGGATTTCGTGCTTAGTTTGCCTAGGACTCGCAATGGAAAGGATTCTGTATTTGTTGTTGTGGACCAATTCTAAAAAATGGCACATTTCATCCCATGCAATAAGATAGACGATGCTTCACATGTTGCAAATCTCTTTTGTAGGGAAATCTTGAGGTTGCATGGAGTGCCAAAGACCATTGTGTCGGACCGCGACGTCAAGTTCCTAAGCTACTTTTGGAAGACCTTATGCGCCAAGCTCGGCATCAAGCTTCTATTCTCCACGGCCTATCATCCCCAAACCGATGGCCAAACAGAAGTCACAAACCGGATGCTATCTACTCTCCTACGCGTGTTGATAAATAAGAACATCAAGGAGTGTGAGGAATGCTTACCCATCGCCGAGTACGCCTACAATCGAGCTCGACACACTACTACCGGCAAGTCCCCCTTCGAGGTTGTCTACGGCTTCAACCCATTGTCCCCATTGGACATTCTACCTCTTCCGCTCCAAGAACGCGCAAACATGGATGCAAGTGCAAGGGCAAGTTTTCTCAAGAAGATGCATGAGGATATAAGGGCAACGATCAAGCGTCAAGTACATCGCATCTCCAACAAGCTCAACATCAACAAGACACCAATGGTGTTCCAACCGGGAGATCTCGTATGGCTTCATCTTCGCAAGGACCGCTTCCCTAACGAGCTCAAGATTGACATCCACGAGCCGACGGACCTTTCAAGGTGCTAGCACGCTACAATGACAACGCTTACAAGATTGACATCCCACGCGACAAGTACAACGTAAGCGACATCTTCAACGTCAAAGACTTGGCCAAGTACCATGGTGATGAGGATCACGATCCGTGGACGGATCTCTCCCAAGGGGGGAGATGATGCGGAGCATCCTTCCATCATCCCCATGGACTCACACCAACACATCAAGCACCACGTGTACCCATGACAAGAGCTAGAGCACGTGCAATGGAAACCGAGGTGAACTCCTTCCTACTTGATATGCATATGGACACAAATGGAACTTGGTTGCTACCTCACCAAAATACCCTATGCCTCATTAGGTACGAAGAGGAACACCCCCAAGCAGCTCAGGAGCATCACCAAGTAGTAGGAGGACCTCCCCAAGGCCATGCGGAGCAAGACGGAGCGCTACAGCAGCAGCACTGGAAGTCCCAGGTGACCCCGTGCGCATGGGCCCCAGAGACCCCGTGCCCACGGGCTGTCCAGGAAGTGGCGCTGTAGCCCCCTGTGCGCACGGGCGTGTACCGTGCACACGGGGCCCCCGTGCGCACGGGCCCAACTTACCTCGTGCGCACGGGCCCTACATGATGGGCGGCTGAGGTTGCGTTTTGGACCTCCTCTTCTTCCACTTCGACCCCAAACCTATATATACCGTACCTAGGATTATGTTTAGGGTTAGCAAAGACATCTATGAGATATTTGTGAGCTTTGCTCCTTGTACCCCTCCATTGGAGATCAAGGCCTCTTAGGAGAGGATCCACTTGTGGATTTCAAGACCTCCATCTTGGAGAAGACTACCATCATCAAGACCTCATCTCATAGGAGTGGGAAGAACTCTACCTAGTGCTTATTTCCTTGGATTGTGCTTGTAGTCTTGTGGATCTAATGTATGCTATTATAGTAGATGTGTGATTTGGGTTTTGTTTGAGTGATTTCCCCTCGTGTTGTGTTCTTGTGTGATCATATCTTTCCCCACCTCCAAGTGTAAAAAGATCCCTTCAGGGTTCTACCCTACAACACGTTCCATCTCCCGACTGGCTCGTCGTCGCGGCCCAGTTTGAGTACGGCAGCTCCCGACCGGCTCGTCGTCGGCAGCCCAGTTTGAGTACGGCGATCCCTGTACTACTAAGCATCACCCTCGTGCTCCTCACATCCTCCCAAACTCCTTATATCATCCCAATTTGTTCCTCCGAGATCTCGCCTATGGTAATCCGGTGTTGGGCTCGCCGCCCCCTCCCCCCTCTCACGCTCAGCATTACAGGTATGCTCCCGTGGCAGATCATGTTATGTTAATGGCTGTTTATTTTGATTTCTATATATTGAATATTAGGCAGGTCAGCACCTAGCCCTCTTAACGGCTCACATTATTTCACTTGATGCTATTTTCGTGTGTTTTGTGTGCTCGCCTACACAGCTAAACCTGTAGCTCGAAACATATCGATTGAATATGTTTGTGTTCATTCCAGTTTAATTTCAGTGTTAAGGTTGCATGTTGCCATTTTTGCTTAGTGTCAGTGCGTGGTATTTTTTTGCATTTTTAGATTCTAAACCGTTCTCCCGTTAATGAATGGTGCATGGTTTGACTTTCAGTGATTCTCGCAGCATATTCATATTTAAGTGCGGAAATGGTGTCATCGTTGACATATAAGGAAGTGCTTCTTGGCCATATATGTCTTGCCTTGGTTTACACAATTACCTTGTTCTAGCAACTGACATCAGGTCAGATTCCCTGTCTGAACTTTTGATGTGAAGCTCACAATTAATGATTTTCTGTAGAGTAAATCGGCTCAGAAGGAGAAAAAAACTTATTTTTAACTGGCGCATTGTTGGTTGGTTACAAATTTGTGTGCAGTCTTCCAATCATATTCAAGAGTAGCACCTCCAGAGGTTAGTTTGTGACGTACAGAACTATAGATACAGTAGTAGAAGCATAAGTACAGATGCCAAATCTGATGTCAAGGCTCTCCAGAGACCTTTTAATCATAGTTTAATGCAAGGAATCAATAGAGGAAACAACAACTAATTAGACTATTAGTTTCACTAACAAAATAATTGGTAATCATATTGCTCAACTAGTACTGTTTTCAAAATTTATCACCATAGAAAATATTAATACCTGGTGATGCCATGAAGCATCGTTAGTGTCAGAAATAGAACAAACCTGGTAAATCAATGGCCAATTGCACAAGTTGTTTTGAATATTTGCGCAAGTAATTATGTTACCCTCCGATCCATATTACTTGTCGCTCAAATAGATATATCTAGCATTGAAATATGCCTAGATACATCCGTTTGAGCGACAAGTAATATGGATCAGAGGGAGTACATGATTTTCTTATGCAAATGGAACAATCAAATTCAAAAGGTCATACCGTCGTACTCTTCTTAACCTTCTCTACTGATTTGGTAGTAACATTTTCGTTCCTGATTACTGAAATAGTAGGCCCTAACATGAGCGGTGCTGACTTAAAAGGACTCATTGTTTCTAAACAACTAACTATTTTGAGCATTTCATATCTGAAATAGTAGGCCAAGAACCATTCTACAATCTGTCTGTTTGCTGCTATAGTTTCATTTTTCTTGTTCCAGAAACCAAATCATGGTCATGCTAATGGTTGGGGGTAAATAACATAAATCATACAGGTTGTACTTCAAACCTAGAATATTATGTACTCTCTATTGATTGAGTGTGACCAACAATAAGAAAGAAGTGACATTGCAATGTCGTATCAGTGCTGCAGAAAAATGTTCCTTTTAAGTTGGAACCAAGCATGCATTTTTAAAATTAATGATTGGTGTGAGATGGAATCGATCAGGATAACACCTTTAGTGTAATTAATGATAAAGTGTTGCTTGTGGTGGCTTAGTCCATTATCTATTAATTTCTTCATAAGAAATTGAAGTATTGGCTGCTAAGCTTAATGTTTTATATCCCTAGTTAGGCAATCATGGTGGTAAAAAATACTTTAGGAAAGAAGTACTTTTTTCAGCTGACATATTTGTTCCTGCTAGTTAAATGTATTGTTGATGCAATTCATTTAATTTACGCACGAGTAAAAATTTGAAGTATGAATGTATGAAACTTATACCATCTTGTGAACTGAATTGTATTTGTTTGGTGTCATCTTCTTTTCCAGCACATGAAGATTGATGAGCAAGAAGCACTATAACTCGAGGAAAAGGAAATAACTTTTGTATCATGTACCATCAAGATAACAAAACTGATGCAGTTTTTGGTAGCAATGCTTATTCAGTGGGGATCAACTTCAGTCATTCATATTCAGTCTCGCTGGTCAAGTTCTAGAAATGATTATGTCATGTTATATGTATCACTTGATATGTATGTATGTCTCTTGTGTACTTAAATTCCAGTGGGTGCTCCAGTTTGACATGTACTCGAATATTTGTGCCTAGGATGGTCCACTTTTGACAAAGTATTCAAATATTTGTTTCTGGGATGGTCCAGCTTGACATGTACTTAGAAGGGAATGGCTTGATTTTATCATGTGTTCGAATATTTATGACAAGTATTTACTTACCAACGTGTTAAGTTTTCTTGAACAATTGGTGATTTAGTAGATAGAAACGACTATTGTAAATATACATGCAATAGATATGTGCAAAGAGCGCATCAATTTGAAATTAATCTTCCTCTTCATTTTTTTTGAAATTAATCTTATCTACTATGGATAAAACGAGTGGATATGAGAAAGTTGAGGAGGTTTCTGCAACAGTCATATTTTATAGCTAATTGATAGCACAGGGTTTTCTGTGAAATGTACATTAAGTGGCTTGGGATGCCTCCACTATGATCTGTACCATCCATTTTAATCCAACAGCCCAGATATCTTTTTCTATTTTTCTACCGTAAGGCCAACTTCTATGCTAGTCGCTCCCCACTCAAAGGGACCGTCGTCCCTTGCCATGCGAGTGCCATAGAGTTTTTCGCTCTTATAAAACCAGTTGTACTTCGTCCGTTCCTAAATACGAGTATATATAAGGCTAAAGATTCTAAGGGGGTGTACGATGGCTAATATTTTATCAGCGACTAGCCTTCGTATCGCTTTCTTTCAGTAGAAGAAAGAAAGGCGATCTTGCCTCCAGCCGCCAGGGCGCCTTCCTCCGCCGCCGTCCTCCGGCGGCTCCCCTCCGCTGACGACCTCGATCGTTGGTGGTGAGGGGGGTCGCCGGATCCACGCGTGTGGATTGTTTTAGGCATTAGTTTCTTAGGGTTTTGGGATGTTCATCGTCTTGGCTTCGGCGGTGACGATGGCGGCGCCGCCTGATAAATCTTCAGATTCTTCCTCAACGAGGCGATCCGCTTTTGGGGTGGATTTGGAAACCAGTCTGTTCAAGCAAGGATGGTGCGGTGGCGGCGGCATCCTCGTGGTGGACCTGTGTCTTCGGGTTCCATTGTTGCAACGGCGTTTGCTCCAGCGCCGGCGTGGAGCTTGGGAGGTAGTCCAGGAGCGGCAGCATCTGGAATATGGTGGATCGTGTGCTGGGTTCGTGGTTTGTGGCAGGCAGGTATTGTTTCGTCCTCCAACGTCTTAGTTGGGTGGTGGTGCCAGATCTGGAGTTCGATGGCGTGTCCGGGGTGTTGCCCCGGTCTGATTCGTTCAACGACAATGGCTTCGGCTTTATTGGCGAGTCACCTTGGAGGTCCGCAAAGCTGCATATCAGCGATGGAGCCGCGTCGAGCTCGGGTGTGGAGGTGATCCATCATTTTCTCCTTTGGTGGTTGCTATGGTGGTGCCAGAGGCAGGTGACGAGCGTTGGTGTCAAGCTCAGAGGATTCTTCGGTCTTGTTTGTAATTTTACTTCTTGGTTGGTGTTCCTGTGTACAAAGGCTAGCGTTCTGCTGTCTTTTCAGTTTTGTCGGGTCGGTATGTACGTGGCTTGTACTATGATCCTTATGATATAAATGAGACATGTTTTATCACGCAAAAAAAGATGGTTAATATTTTGTCTTATCTTAAATTTTGCATATAATTTAGAGATGACAATAAAACGTGACTACAATGGATTATCTCTTAGCCTTATCTAAGATATTCATAAAATCATGGTGACACATATTGGACTAAGAGATCATCTCTTAAATAAAAGAATGACAAATATTTTCTTATGAATTATCTTTCCTCCACCTCAGCAATTATCCTATATGGCACACCTAAGATAACACCATTGTACATACCCTAGTACAGCCTATATATTAAGTAAAATGAGTGAGTCTACACTATAAAATACGTTTATATACATATATTTGTAGTCTGTATTAAAATCTCTAAAAATGCTTATTTTTAGAAACGGACAGAGTAATTGACAAGCAAAGCATGAGGAGAGGTAAATTATGATTTATTTATTTATTGGCCAGTGCTGGTCGGCCCAACTTTCGGCCGGTCACCCACCAGTTGTCAATTCCGTCCTTCTGTAGCCGTCCGACTCACAGCATCACATCCTTCTCTGCCCCCCCCTCCCGCTGGTTCCATCACCGTCAACGTTCATCCCAGCGCTATTGCGCACACGAATGGTAGGTCGCGAGGGCCCCTGGCAACCAGCACGTTGCCAGGCCGTTGAGGGCGCCCACGGAGCGCCTCTCACCGGAACCCCATCGTGTCACCTTCTCGCGTCGACAGCCACGCTCGCTACACCATGTCCCGCAGCTCGCAACACCTTGGTGGTTCGTCGTCGTCGCCGTCAGCATCTCGCGTCGTTCATGTCGTTGGCTAGCTCGCAGACCTCTCGCCCGCTTGTAGCAGCGGTTGGCATGATCTTCGTCGCTTCTAGCATCTCGAACCTCCGCCTGTAGCTTTTCTCATCTGTGATAGCAGCAAAACAGGTGGCGTCCAGCACCGGTGGTCCTTGGTTCGAGCATGATGCCACGATGATTGTAGCTCGACTCGTCTACGGTTGCAGCAAAAAACGGATGGTGGCCGGGAGTGGCAGAGTTCTTTCAACAATGGCTAACCTCGGTTCCACCATCTCACGCCTCCGGTTGTAGCTCTTCTCGATTGTGGTTTGATTGCTTGTAATCTGCATTGGTGATGTCGCCTGAACTACGTCGGTATTTTCCCAAAGAGGAAGGGATGATGCAGCACATCTATGGTAGGTATTTCCCTCAGTTATGAAACCAAGGTATCAATCAAGTAGGAGAACCAAGCAACACTATGTAAACGGTACCTGCACACAAAGAACAAATACTTGCAACCCGACGCGTAAGTGGGGTTGTCAATCCCTCCACGGTAAAAAAGATAGATAAATTTGTGGTAGATTGGATAAATAGCTCTCGATAAAACGCGAAATAAAATAAGTAATAAAAAAGTGCAGCAAGGTATTTTTGGGTTTTTGGAACAATAGATCTGAAAACAAAAGCGAATAAAAATAGATCTCAAAGCAAATATGATAAAGAATAGATCCAGGGGCCGTAGATTTCACTAGTGGCTTCTCTCAAGAAAATAGCACACGGTGGGTAAACAAATTACTGTTGGGCAATTGATACAAGATCGAATAATTATGACTATATCCAAGGCAATGATCAATATATAGGCATCACGTCCAAGATTAGTAGACCGACTCCTGCCTGCATCTACTACTATTACTCCACACATCGACCGCTATCCAGCATGCATCTAGTGTATTAAGTTCATAAAAAAACGGAGTAATGCAATAAGAACGATGACATGATGTAGACGAGATCTATTCATGTAGGAATAACCCCCATCTTGTTATCCTTAATAGCAACGATACATGCGTGTCTTGCTGCCCCTTCTGTCACTGAGAAAGAACGCCGCACGATCGAACCCATCACAAAGCACCTCTTCCCATGGCAAGAAAAATCGATCTAGTTGGCCTAACTAAACCAAAGATTCAAAGAAGAAAATATGAGGCTATAAATAATCATGCATATAAGAGATCAAAATAAAACTCAAATAATATTCATGGATATAGATCTAATCATAAACTCAAAGTTCATCGGATCCCAACAAACACACCGCAAAAAGAGTTACATCAAATAGATCTCCAAGAGACCATTGTATTGAGAATCAAAAGAGAGAGAGAGAGGAAGCCATCTAGCTACTGCCTACGGACCCGTAGGAACTACTCACGCATCATCGGAGAGGCACCAATGAGGATGATGAACCCCTCCGTGATGGTGTCTAGATTGGATCTCGTGGTTCTGGAACTTGCGGCGGCTGGAATTGTTTTTCGTCGACTCTCCTAGGGTTTCTGGAATATTTGGCAATTTATAGGGCGAAGAGGCGGTGCGGGAGGTCACCGAGGGAGGCACAACCCCCCGGGCGCGCCTGGGGTGGGTTGTGCCCACCTCGGGCCTCCCCTCTGGTACATCTTTGGCCCACTGGGTGTCTTCTGGTCCATAAAAATTCTCCAAAAAGTTTCGCTGTGTTTGGACTCCGTTTGGTACTGATATTCTGCGAAGTAAAAAATGAGCAACAAATAGCAACTGGCACTGGGCACTATGTCAATAGTTTAGTCCCAAAAAATGATATAAAGTTGCTATAAAATGATTGTAAAACATCCAAGAATGATAATATAACAGCATCGAACAAGCAAAAATTATAGATACCTTGGAGACGTATCAGTTGGTATTTTGCCGAAGAGGAGAGGATGATGCAGCACAACAGAGGTAAGTATTTCCCTTAGTTATGAAACCAAGGTTATCAATCCAGTAGGAGAACCAAGCAACATTATGTAAATAGCACTTGCACACAAACAACAACTACTTGCAACCCAACGTGTGAAGGGGTTGCCAATCCCTCAACATTATTGAGATAGATTAAATTGGATGAGATTTGATAAATATATCTAACAAAAATACAAAATAAAATAAATAAAAGAAAATTACAGCAAGGTATTTTTGGTTTTAATATACGATAGGAAATAGACCCGAAGGCCATAGTTTTCACTAGAGGCTTTTCTCAAGAAAATAACATACGGTGGGTAAACAAATTACTGTTGGGCAATTGATAAAAAAGCAAATAATTATGACGATATCCAAGGCAATGATCATGTATATAGGCATCACGTCCAAGATTAGTAGACTGAAATGATTCTGCATCTACTACTATTACTCCACACATCGACCGCTATCTAGCATGCATCTAGTGTACTAACTTTATGGGAAAACGGAGTAATGCATTAGGCAAGATGACATGATGTAGACAAGATAACTCACGTATGAATAAACCCCATATAATTGCCCTTAATAGCAACGATACAAGCGTGTCATGTCTCTTTCTGTTACTGAGATTGAGCACCGCAAGATCGAACCCATCACAAAGCACCTCTTCCCATGGCAAGATAAATCAATCTAGTTGGCCAAACCAAACTAATAAATTGGAGAATAAATACGAGGCTATAACAATCATGCATAAAAGAGTTGAGAGAAGACTAAAATAATATTCATGGATTGATCTGATCATAAACTCACAATTCATCGGATCCCAACAAACACACCGCAAAAAAAGAGTTACATAAAATAGATCTCCAAGAACATCGAGGAGAACATTGTATTGAAGATCAAAAAGAGAGAAGAAGCCATCTAGCTACTAACTACGGACCCGTAGGTCTGTGGTAAACTACTCACGCATCATCGGAGGGGCAGCAAGGATGATGAAGAACCCCTCCGTGATCGTTGCCCCCTCCGACAGAGTGCCGGAAAAGACCTCTAGATTGGATCTCATGGTTCGGGAACTTGTGGCGGCGGAAAAAGTATTTCGCCGACTCCGCTAGGGTTTTTGGGATTTTAGAGTATTTATAGAGGCGAAGATAGGTCAAGGCGGTGCCTGTGGGCCCCACTACCCATCAGGGTGCGCCCTGGTGTCTAGTGGGCCCACATGCCTCCTCTCGTGTACTCCAGAAGCTTCCAGGGTCTCTTATCACCAGAAAAAAATCCCCAAAAAGTTTCGTGGCAATTGGACTTCGTTTGATATTGATATTCTGCAAAGTAAAAAACAAGCAAAAAACAACAACTGGCACTGGGCACTAGGTTAATAGGTTAGTCCCAAAAAACGATATAAAGTTGCTAGTAAATGTATATAGAACATCCAAGATTGGTAGTATAATAGCATGGAACAATCAAAAATTATAGATACGTTGGAGACGTATCAGCACCCCAAGCTTAATTCCTGCTCGTCCTCGAGTAGGTAAATGATAAAAACATAATTTTTGATGTGGAATGCTGCCTAACATGTCCATCACATATTCTTTTTCTTTTCTAGCATGGACATTTGGACTTTTAGATGATTCAAAGCAATAGTCTATAATTGACATGAAGACATCAATACTCAAGCATATCAACAAGCAACCATGTCTTTCAAAATCAACGCTAAAGAAAGCTATCCCTAGCCCATTATGCTCAGTCATTGATCCATTCATGAAACACACTCAAATATTAGCTACATCCAATGCACAAGTATGATAATAGTGTTCCCTAGTGGGTGCTTTATAAGAGAAGATGGAGACTCAATAAAAATAAAAATTGCATAAAAGTAAATGGATAGGCCCTTCACAGAGGGAAGCAGAGATTTGTAGAGGTGCCAGAGCTCAAAGCTTAAATTGAGAGATAAAATTGTTTTGAGAGGCATGCTTTTCCTGTCAATGAAAATGACCGAGAATTCCCAATATCTTCCATACTAGGTAAATCATAGGCGGTTCCCAAACATAAAATAAAGTTTATTTCCTTTTCCACCATTCTTACACAATCCATGGCTAGCCGTATCCACGGGTGCCTTCCATACCAACACTTTCCAAGGAATTTATTATGAACAACATATATATATATATATATATATATATATATATATATATAATCATTTCGGGACTGGGCATCCCTATTACCTGCCACACTCTCGTACAATGACAAGTGAATAAACACTCATCTTGAGAATAACATACCTAGCATGGAAAATATTGGCCACCCACTGCTGCTTCATGAGCACTACGGGCACACAAAAAAGAAATTCATTTTGAAAATTAGAGTTGGCACATACAAATTTACTTGGAATGGCATGGAAATACTGCATATATGTAGGTATGGTGGACTCATTTGGCAAAACTTTGGGTTTAAGGAGTTGGATGCACAAGCAGTATTCCCGCTTAGTACAAATGAAGGCTAGCAAATAGATTGAGAAGCGACCAACCAAGAAACGAAAACGATCATAAACTAGCATTAAGCATAACTAACATTGAATAATGCACCACAAGTAGGATATAACTTCGTTGCATAACTATTGACTTTCATGCTTGCATAGGGAATCACAAAACCTTAACACCAATATTCTTACTAAAGCATAATTACTCACCAACATGACTCCATAATGCTATCTCCATATAGCAAAACTATTGCACGGAATCAAGTTTTAATATCCAATGATCTTCATGAAAGTCTTTATTATATCCCTCTTGAATATTTATCACTTTGGGGCCAATTTCATATCTTAAGAAAATTACCATTGCTAATAACAAGCTCTCAAACAAATTTAAGTGAAGCACGAGAGCATAAATATTTCTTCAAAATTTTACTAACTCTCAAAATGATGTAAGTGAAGCATGAGAGGATATTTCTTCAAAAAAAATTCTAACTCTCAAAATGATCTAAGTGAAGCATGAGAGTATTTCTTCAAAATTTTACTAACTCTCAAAATGATGTAAGTGAAGCATGAGAGTATTCCTTCAAAAATTAAACCACCACCATGCTAAAAAAGATATAAGTGAAGTACTAAAGCAATTCCATAGCTCAAAAAAAATTAAGTCAAGCACATAGTGCAATTCTAACAAATCATAGCATCATTATGGCTCTCTCAAATAGGTGTGTCCAGCAAGGATGATTGTGACAAACTAAAAATTAAAACAATCAAAGACTCTTATAATACAAGACGCTCCAAGCAAAACTCATGATATGTGACGAATAAAAATATAGCTCCAAGTAAAATTACCGATGGTCGTTAGAAGAAAGAGGGGATGCCTTCTAGGGCATCCCCAAGCTTAGTTGCTTGGTCCTCCTTGAATATTACCTTGGGGTGCCATGGGCATCCCCAAGCTTAGGATATTTTCACTCCTTATTCCTTCATCCATCGTGATCTCACCCAAAACTTGAAAACTTCAATGACACAAAACTTAACAAAACCTTTGTGAGATCCGTTAGTATAAGAAAATAATTCACTACTTTAAGTACTGTTGCAACCCATTCATATTTTTTATTGCATTATACCTACTGTATTCTAACTTTACCATGGCTTATACCCCCCGATACAATCCATAGATTCATCAAAATAAGCACACAATGTAACGAAAACAGGATGTGTCAAAAACAGAACAGTCTGTAGAAAACTGAATTAAGCTCATACTTCTGTAACTCCAAAAATTCTGAAAAATTAGGACGATGTGGGAAATTTGTATATCAATCATGTGTAAAACATTCAGAATTTTTCCACTTTACAACAAAATTTAACAATTCTGGTACTGGGCGTGAAACCTTCTGTTTTCCAACAGGATCGAGTCAACTATCATCCAACATAATCCTAAAGGCTTTACTTGGCACAAACACTAACTAAAACATAAAAACACAATCATAACAGTAGCATAAATGCAAATTTATTGAAAAACAGAAAATAAACAAAAATTTAAAGGATAACTATTGGGTTTCCTTCCAACAAGCGCTATTGTTTTACGCCCCTAGCTAGACATAATGCACAGATTCAAGTGTTGTCTTCTTTGGTTTTTGCTCCATAAGTTGCCCTCATGATTGATTCATATGGTGGTTTAATTCTAGTTCTAGGGAAGTGTTCCATACCATTTCTTAGCGGAAACTGAAATTTAATATTCCCTTCTTTCATATCAATCACGACACCTATAGTTCGTAAAAACGGTCTACCAAGTATTATGGGACAAGACGAATTGCAATCAATATCAAGCACAATAAAATCTATGGGCACATAACTCCTATTTGCAAGAATAAGAACATCATTAATTCTTCCCAAAGGCTTTTTAATAGTAGAATCCGCCAAGTGCAAATTAAGAGAACATTCATCCATATTGGTAAAACCTAGCACATCACATAGAGATTTTGGGATTGTGGAAACACTAACACCCAAATCACATAAAGCATTGCACTCATAATTTTTTATCTTGACTTCAATGGTGGGTTCCCATTCATCATATAATTTTCTAGGAATTGAAATCTCTAATTCTAACTTTTCTTCTAAAGCTTTCATCATCGCTTCTACAATATGTTTAGTAAAAGCTTTATTTTGTTCATAGGCATTGGGTGAATTATCATGGATTGTAATAAAGAAATGCATTCAATCAAAGAGAAACTATCATAATTAAAGTCCTTGTAATCCAAAAGAGTGGGCACATCACTAGTTAAAGTTTTTACCTCTTCAAACCGACTTTTATCAATTTTTTCAACAAGATTTTCACCCTCCAAATTATGGGGATGCCTTCTCGCTAAAGTTGACTCTTTTTTAGTCCCCTTATCATCAAGTTTAATATTACTAAACAAGGAATCAATAGAATAAACACCAATCATCTTAACATCTTCATCATTACTACCTTCTAGAGATTCCGGCTTAGCTGCCATTTGATTTACTAATTGTAACACCCCCGGTGATTAGCAACAGTAATCACTTTTGATAATGACATGTCAGCGAGGTTAACACTGCATAATCATCATTAGCATCATATTGCATTTCAACTCCCAAGCCAAATTCAAATTTAAATGAAAGTGAAATATAAAAGTTGTCCAACATAAAAACTAAAATGTTCGATAAATAACAAATATTGCAGAGGCTAGTCTAAAATTGAAACCAATAAATAATAAAATAATTAGGTGGCTCTAACATAATTAAAACAGCGAGGATTAATGCATATTAAATATTATAAAATTGTGGGAGCTCCAATTGTCTCCAAACTAATTTTTGGTAGTGGTGGATAATACCTAGTATTTGTTGGAGCAATTGTTGTGTTTTACAAAAACCATTAGGAGGCCTGACTATTTACTAAACTGAGAAAGGAGAATAAAGAAAAAGATAAAAGAAAAATGAAACAGAAAAGAAGAAAAAGGACCCCCCCTTCCCCCCCGGCCCAACTGGGCCCCAGCCCAGCCGGCCGGCCCAGCTCCCGGCCCACCCCGCGCCTACTTGGCCTCCCCCTGGAGGCCACCGAAACCCTAACCCCCACTCACCCCCTCGCTCACTCCCCTCGTTCCCCCCTCCCCCGATCCAGAACTGGATCAGGCGCTGCTCGCGCCGACCGCGCCCCGCCGCTCGTCGTCGCCCCATCGCCACCGCCACCTCGCCGGACTGCACTGCCCCGCCTCCCCATCGCCGGCTCCACCGAGCCTCGCCGCCCTCTTCTCTGCATCGGGGGTGAGGAACCCCCCGGCCTCCTCTTCCCTCTGGCCGCGCTCCGGCGCGCCCATCGCGCGCTCGCCCGACCCCGCACCGCGCCCGCGCGCGGCCTCGCCCGTGCCTGCTCGCCGCATGCCCACTCGCCGCTGCGGTTGCGCTCGCCGCTGCTGCTGATCGCGCGCCGCCCCGCGCCCGCGCGCCTCGCGCGCCCCACACCCCCTCTGGCCTCGCCCCGCTCTCGCCGCTGCCCTGCCTCCCCTGGCCGCGCCTCGCCGCGCCCCTGCCGCCGCCCACGCGCACGCACGCCCGCGCCCGCACGCCGCGCCGCGCCCGCCACCCGTGCTCGCCTGTGGCCCTCGTGCCACTGACCAGTGGGGCCTAGTGCCCCAGTGCCACTGGCCAGTGGGCCCTGCTTCCCCCCTGGCCCAATGACAGAACGGGCCCACGCCCTAAAAACGTTTTAAAAAAAAGAAAGAAAGAAATAAAAATAAATAATTAAAATAATTAAAATAAATAAATAATTAATTAGTTAATTAATCCTGATTAGGTTAATCTAATTAACTAATTAGTGTTAATTAAACAGTAATTAGTAATTAACTTAATTAACCGCTGACATCAGCATGAGGTCATGCTGATGTCATCATCAGCACTGTTTCGGATAATGTTGAATTAAATAATTAATTAAATTTCAGAAATTAATAAAAACTTTAGAAAATCATATTAAATAAACCGTAACTCCGATGAAAATATTTTATACATGAAACTTGCTCAGAACGACGATACGAACCCGAATACGTCCTCCGTATTCCCGTCAGACGCCCGCAGCTATAAGAACATTGAACTTTTAGACCGATTTCAGTAAATGAATAGTGCCCAACTTTAATTAAATAAATCCAAATAAATTCCTAAATTAACTAAATCGTTTAGTTAGGCAGTAGAACACCCCGGCATATCATTTAGGCATGTCATACATATTGTTTGCATTATTGCCGTGAATTTATTGTTTCTCTCCCCCTCCTTCTCTCTCTCGATAGACGCTGAGACCGACGACGCTGCACCAGGATACGACTACTCTACCGACGAGCAGCCCGTTGACGACCTTCCCCTCTTGCCAGAGCAATCAGGCAAGCCCCCCCCCCCCTTGAGCATTCCAGATATCGCCCATTCTATTCTCCTGCTTGCATTAGATTTCGCTACTGTTAATGTATGCTCCTATTCTGATGCATAGCCTGCTGTTGTAACCTGTTCATTGCTACCTTACCTGCCTATGATAAACTGATTAGTATAGGTTGGTAGTGAACCATCAGTGACCCCACCACCTTACCCTTGTTGCCCCTGCTTGATCATCGACGACTCGATCAACGTGATCGTCGACCAGAGACCGACACCTCACTTCACACCCCCTAAGTTGTACGACTCTGCGTAGTAACTATCGAGTGCCGAGGGTGATACCTCGTAACGCACTCACGATGAATACTCTGCAGTATAGCTGTTCGGTCGTGGTCATCGAGGGTGATTCCTCCTTCTCCACTTCCGATACGACTCTGTCGTGCGACCCCTCAGTGTGAACCTCAAGGGTGATACCTCATACGTTCACCCTGATGATTTGACCACACGGCTACTTGACCTTTGTTACAGGCGGGTCCACCCTGGTGGGTACCCGCTGGGGATCTATGATTTCGGGTGTGCCGGAAGGGCACTCAAGTGTGACATTGTGGCGGAGCATCAGAGACTCTGATTGTCTCCGCTTGATACTAATTGAGCCTATTGGATTTGGGTGTGTGATCTGAGTGGGTCGACGTGCCCTATACGCACTACCACCACGTGGGATAATGGTTATGGGACCCTCTGCAAAGTACGTTTCTCCGAAAGCTCGTCTGACGTCACGATTCACCGTGCGGGCTGATTGTCGGGATTGGGCTGGATACTTCACTGACGAGTTCAGTGTCGCGCCTGCACCTCGGCCAGTCTCGCAACGCGCAGGGTGCCCAGGGCGATGGCCCGAGACCTCTGGGTGCATAGGTTAGTCCGGCGTGCTGACCTCTCTGCCGAGCCTAGGTAGGGCGCTGCTTTGTGTTGATCTTCCGAGGACGGGCATTACCCAGCAAGTGTGTCCGGCCAGAGTTGATCGAGCGTGTTGGGTAACAGTAGTGCACCCCTGCAGGGATGAATCTTCTATCGATAGCCGGTCCTACGGTAAAGGACGCTCAGTTTGTGTATCCCGATCTACTACTTAAACTGGATACTTGTTACTTAATTGAAGCTTAGGGATCGCTTTCTCGCTTGGGAGTCGAGGAAGGATCTTTAAGCTGTACTTCAACATGTTTGCTAAATAAAATGCTATTCTACTCTCTTCTACTGCTGCAAGATGATGGCCTTGTGAAGATGTTTGAAGATGCTAGTCTTCGATAGGACTAGGCCTTCTCTCTATTCTGGCATTTCTGCAGTCCAGTCCAAATATACAGCCTTTCTCCATTGATAATGTTGCATATGTAGTATAGATCCTTGCTTGCTGAGTACTTCGGATGAGTACTCACGGTTGCTTTACTTTCTCTTTTCCCCATATATCCCACATTGATGATACAAACAGACGATGGAGTCCAGGAGTCAGAAGCCACCACCGGAGCCTACTACCAGGAGGGTCCAGAGGGTACTTACTACTGGATCAAGCCAGCTGACTAGGAGTAGGATCGGAGGCTCCCAGGCAGGAGGCCAACGCCTTTCGATCTAGTGTCGCTGTTTGTGCTAGCCTTCTTAAGGCAAAACTTGTCTAACTATGTCTGTACTCAGATAATATTTGTATGACTGACTTATGTATTTGGATCTTCGGATCCCTGGTTTGTAATATTGTGGACCTCTGTTTAAATTGTGTTAGAGTTGTGTTGTGATATCTTCCCGTGAGTCCCTGTGCTTGATCGTACACGTTTGCGTGTATGATTAGTGTACGATTGAGTCGGGGGCGCCACAAGTTGGTATCAGAGCTGACTGCCTGTAGGAAGCCCCCTTCCAATTCCTTGGCCGAAGTTGAGTCTAGAAACCGAAAAACTAATTTACTAACTTGGCTGTGTGGCTTACGGGCCCACCTCGCCAACTGGGTGGTATTATGATCTTTTATTCCTCGTCTATACTCTGGGACTCTGATCTCTCTTCTACTCGTGTTAAATAAATTTTACTAACGCCGACACTTAGGATCTCGTAAATCCCGTCTACCCGGAGAGCTGGATATCTGTGCGATTTCCCTGTCATTGATCTGATTAGTCTGATAATCATTTTCCTTTCCATTGTTTTGTTTAACCTTTCTCTCCGAGTTGTGTTAAACTTCTCATTGTCATTTGACAAATCTGAATTTCCTCTGTTTCAAATGGACCGTTTGTTTCCACCACGTCCTACGACACAGCTTGTGCTTCGCACTTGGGCTCGTAATGCCCCTGGGTTTCCAGCTGTCCTGATCGCTCTCATGACCAGACTTGGCTACCGTTGGTACCCTGAGCACTTGGTTTACGAGGATTACCGCGAGTTCAATCAGGAGCAGTACCATGCTGATGTTCGTATCTATGATCAGCAGAATGACTCAGACATCGAGCTACACCTTTTCCATGGTATCGGCATGACGATTGAGATGGCAGTCCATGATGCCGCCTACTCTGCCGTCGCACGTCTCCGAGGACAGTTCAGCGATATCTTGGATGACTCTGAGTTCCGATACATTTCGTATGCCCCTGCTGGAGATGCTACTAGATACTACACAGCTATCTGTGCCCCGTTCGAGCCTCGTCGCTATGATCCGCGCGTTCTGATTCAGTGCACTCAGGCTCTGGATCGCACTGTTCGGGCTCTTGCCGTTGAGTTGGTTGCCACTCGAGCACGTCTCTACGATGCTATGACGCAGTTGCTACCCGCTGTTCGCGCCCACCACCGCCAGACTATATGGCGGCTATGATGCAACAGTTTGAGCTTAACCGTCAGTTCATGGTTGGAATCATGGCTCAGTTTCCGCATCAGAACAACCAGAACCAGAACCCAGCTTCAATAACTTTGACAGAGTTTATGCGACTCAACCCAACGCAGTTCCGCAACTCTGACAAGCCCCTGGATGCCGATGACTGGCTCCGCGACATCACTCATGAGATGGAGTCAGCTAATGTCGCCCCTGCCAACTACGTCAACTTCGCGGCCTTTTTCTTAAAGGGCCCCGCTGCTTAATGGTGGGACACACACAAGCGTACTCTGCCTGTTGGAACAGTCATTACCTGGTATGAGTTCCAGGCTGCTTTCCGTACACGTTACATCCCTCAAGCAATTATGGAACGCATGAAGACCCAGTTCCGTAACCTCACCCAGGGCAATAAGACCGTTGAAGCTTATCAGCGGGAATTTCTAGACCTCTCCCGCTATGCTGAAGAAGACATCGCCACAGATGCTCGCAGACAAGAGAAGTTCCGTAGTGGACTACACCCCGACCTCAAGCTTGCACTAGCTGCTCAAGACATCAATGACTTTTCAACTCTGACGAACAAGGCTATTCTTGTTGAGACCGCTCAGATGGAATACAAGGAATCGCAGAAGCGCTATCGTGATGCTGGCTCATCTTCGGGCTCAGCATCGAAGCGTCGAGTTTGGATCCCCAACAATGCATTCCGTTCCAATACCTCTGCGCCAAAGAACAACTATGCTGCACCACGTCTGCCTCCTCCACCGCCGAGGCAGCCAAAAACTCAAGCTATTCAAAACAATGCCCCTCTTCGTCCTAAAGATGGTCTATGCTTCAAGTGCCGCAAACTAGGACACCAGGCTAAAGACTGCCGCCAGAATCAGAATCAGTTAGCCTTTCCTCGTGCTGGCCGTGGCAATGGTCGTGGCAACAACCAAACCCGCAACTATAATACTGGGTCTGCTGCACATGGTCGTGGACACGCCTACAACATTGACATTGAAGAAGTCCAGGATCAACCTGCTACTGTGATGGGTACCCTTCTTGTTAACTCAGTACCTGCTTCTGTTTTATTTGATTCAGGAGCATCACATTCATTCATCTCTGGAAAATTTGCATTGATGCATGGCATTCGATATGAGAAAATGCATACTCCGTTAGTCATTAAAACTCCCGGAGGTCACTGTCATGCTGACGTAATAGCACCTGACGTTACCGTCGAAATTAAAGGATTGGAATTCCTTGCCTCGCCCATCGTCCTGAAGTCTTCCACCATAGACCTCATACTTGGAATGGATTGGTTGAAAGCTCACATTGCTTCGATCAATTGTGCCACTAAAGTCGTCCAACTTCTTCACCCCATCGATGAGATAGTGAATTATACCGCCCGCATTACTCGGGACGCTGAAGCTCAGATATATGCTCTGAATGCTTTGAACGCCTCACCTCTGGAAGGGATCGAGAACGTTCCTGTCGTTCGAGATTTTCCAGACGTCTTTCCAGAAGAACTTCCAGGAATACCCCCGGCTAGAGCTGTCGAGTTCGTCATCGACTTGAAGCCTGGCACCGTCCCTATTGCCAAGCGACCTTATAAGATGCCTCCGCATCATCTACTCGAGCTTAAGGAAGAAATCGACAAGTCGCTTAAAAGTGGTTTCATCCGCCCCAGTTCCTCTGCTTGGGGAGCACCTTCACTCTTCGTTAAGAAGAAGGATGGAACTAACCGTTTGGTTCAGGATTATCGGCCCATTAACCAAGCCACAATCCAGAATAAATACCCACTGCCCCGGATCAATGATCTTTATGATCAACTCGCAGGATCGTCGGTGTTCTCTAAACTCGACCTGAGGTTGGGTTATCACCAGATCCGTGTCCGTGAAGAGGATATTCCCAAGACTGCATTCGTCACTCGTTATGGCTCCTATGAATACACCGTCATGTCATTTGGCCTAACGAATGCTCCAGCAACTTTCTCCCGTCTGATGAATTATATATTCATGGATTACCTCGACAAATTCATCGTGGTTTATTTGGATGATATCCTGATTTATTCTAAGAATAAAGAAGAACATGCTGAACACCTCCGTTTGGTACTAGAAAGGCTCCGAGAACACCAGTTGTATGCCAAGTATTCCAAATGTGAATTTTGGCTTTCTGAAGTAACTTACCTTGGACATGTGATTTCCAAGGATGGAATTGCTGTTAACCCCGAACGAGTTCAGGCTATTCTTGACTGGACTCCCCCGAAGAATGTTAAGCAAGTCAGAAGTTTTCTCGGACTTGCTAGTTATTGCCGTCAATTCGTTGAGAACTTTTCCAAGATTGCAAAACCATTGACATATCTGCTTCACAAAGGTGTTAAATTTGAGTGGACAGAAAAATGTCAAGAAAGCTTTCAGACACTAAAAGATAAATTGACATCTGCCCCAGTATTAGCACCCCCGGATTCCCAAAAGGATTTCGTGATATACTGCGATGCCTCCCATCAAGGATTAGGCTGTGTCCTAATGCAAGAACGCAAGGTGATTGCTTATGCCTCCCGACAATTGCGTCCTCACGAAGAAAATTACCCAGTGCACGATCTCGAACTTTCTGCGGTTATTTATGCCCTGAAGCTATGGCGCCATTACCTTCTCGGTAACCGTTGCGAGATATATACGGATCATCAAAGTTTGAAGTATTTATATACTCAACCGGATCTGAACCTTCGTCAACAAAGATGGCTCGAGACAATTGCCGATTATGATATGAATATCTCATACACCCCTGGCAAGGCAAATGTAATGGCCGATGCTTTGAGCCGCAAGGCTTATTGCAGCAACCATATGGTTCAGGAATCACAACCTCTTCTTTATGAAGAGTTTCGTAAATTGAACCTCCATATTGTTCCACAGGGTTATCTCAATACCCTCGTTGTCGAACCAGATTTAGAACACATCATCAAAACTATGCAACGGTATGACTCTGAAGTTGAAAGGATCAAGCGATTGATAGAGGCGAGGGTGTCCCGATCTTTCGATGAGATGATAGCTATCGTTTTTGGTGGAGTAGACTTTGACGATCCGACTACGAACGTGCGAGGACGTCGCGCCTTAGCAATCGCTAAACCAACTCCTAGAGGTTATTGACCACGCCGGAGCACAATCAACCTGACCATGAGGATCTATCTCCTGCAAGCAAACGAAGAACAAGCAAGAAACTAAGATTTGCAATCTGGATATTGCGAATATAAGATGAAAGCTTTATTGATCAAGGTGGGGTTCTGTGACGTCTTGGTCTGGTCGTTGAACACAAACGAAGTACGCGAAGTTGCAGCTATGGCGAACTTTTAATCTAAACAAAACCCAAAGTCTAAACGGTGCCCTAAGGGCTGTATATATGGAGGAAGAGGGGGGGATTTCGTGGCCCTTGAAGGAGGGGTCCGAAACCAACCCTATCTCTTGTTTCCCCACACATACGGACTCTAAAAATAGCCTATACTCAAGTATTTCGAAATTACTTGGGCCTGGCCCAATAATAAGGTGACGCAGCACCTATAATAGCCTCTGGACGAAATTTATGAAGTGGCATCTTGTATATTTCGTCCAAGGCTTCCTGCACTCCTTATGGTGGCTTCAAAGTCCTGAAATCATCACTTGTAACTCCGTTCTTGTTCCCCTTGCGCATGCCATCATCTCCATGCTTGAACTTGCTCCAAGGTTCCTCTTTCTTGTCCAAGCTAGGCCCTTCATTTGTAAGCAAAACAAATGTATCCAATTTAGGCAGCATCATATTCTCATGAACTTTAGAATCATTACCAAGAAACGAAAGTACCTGATAATTTAATTGGCGTGCGCGAGCTCTAGTAATTGGTCCAGTATGTATAGAAGCAGGGGCTGTGGGTGTAACAATGGTATTGATGTCCTCATCATCCTCCCCTTCTTGAAATGAAGTCGTCCTCGACGGAAGCTCATCTTCCTCACCCAAATAAGGCTTCAGATCTGCAATGTTAAAATGGGACTACCCCCAAAATTGGCAGCCGCGTCAAGTTTATATGGCGGTATCATTTATTTCTCTAACACCTTAAAAGGACCATCAGCCACGGTCATTAGCTTTGATTTGCGCAAATCAGAATCTATCCTTACGGCAAATGTACCAACAAGATCTCCAGTGCAAACACAACATGTTTTCTACCCTTATCTCCAAGTTTATATTTAGCCATTCATACACGCCAATGTTTCTCTCCTTAGTTAACTCTGCATTTTTAAGATAATTCACACTTGTTTAGCATCAAAATTAACTCTCTCCGCAGATGGAAGAGGCACAAATCAATTGATGTCACGAGGAAGAAACCATACACAATTTCAAAAGGACACCATCTAGTAGTAGAATGCAATGAACTATTATAAGCCAATTTCGATATGAGGCAAGCATTCTTCCACATTTTCTTGTTATTTTCAAAACAGCCCTAAGCATAGTAGACAATGTTCTATTGACTACTTCAGTTTGTCCATCATTTGGGGGTGACATTTAGTACTAAAAAGCAGTTTAGTCCCCAACTTAGCCCATAAACATCTCACTCAAGTGGCTAAGAAATTTTATCACGATCTGAAACAATAGTATTTGGCACACCCATGCAAGCGATCATTTCACAAAGAACAAATCACAACATTAACAGCATCATCGCTTTTATGACATGGTATAAAGTTGCCTCCTTTTCGAGAACCTATCCACGACAAAATCTAGCTACCCTCCCCTTTTTGTTCAGGTAAACCTAAAACAAATCCATAATAGATATATCCTCCCAGGAACACTAGGTACAGGCAAAGGCATATATAAACCATGAGGATTGAGTCGTGCTTAGCTTTTTGACATGTAGTGCACGAGCAACAAAACCGCTCAACATCCCATCTCATCTTTGGCCAAAAGAATGTGTAGCGAGTATATCCTCCCGTCTTCTTCACGCCAAAGTGTCCCATTAATCCTCCACCCCATGCGCCTCCTGCAACAACAAAAACGAACGGAGCTAGCTTGGAATGCATAGCTGTTAGCAGCACGTAACACAATCATCGTTCAGACTGAACTTGTTCCATGTTCTCCCTTCCTTACATTCTGCATAACATCTTTATTCACATGATGCACATATTGATCTTTGATGGTCTCCAAACATAAATATTTTAAAGTCAGTTGTGAAAGCATAGTATAACGAGAGACAATGCATCCGCAATAACATTTTCTTTACCCTTCTTGTGTTAATGATATACGGGAAAGTCTCAATAAATTCAACCCATTTAGCATGTCTACGTGTTCAGTTTTGGCTTGACTTTTAAATGTGTTTTCAAAGATTTCATGATCAGAATGTATACATTCTTTGGGCCATAAATAATGTTGCCCATGTTTCTAAGGTCCGAACAAGAGCTAATTCTTTATCATAAGTAGATAGTTCATACTAGGCCCACTTCAATTTTCAGAAAGTACTGCAACAGGTTTGCCATCTTGTAATAACACACCTAATCCAATTCCACTAGCATCACATTCAGCTCAAAGTCTTATTAAAATCAGGAAGTTGAGTACAGGAGCATGTGTAACTTATCTTTCATTTCATACCATGAGTGCTTCTTCCTGTGAGGTAACCCCCAAACACAAAGAGGCACATCCTTCTTTGTAAGCTCATTGAGAGGTGTCAGCCATGGTGCTGAACTCTTCCACAAACGCCTATAGAAACCAGCGAGTCCAAGAATACTCCTCACTTGAGTGACCGTTTTGGGCTGTGGCCAACTCTCAATAGCTTCAATCTTGGCTTTATCAACTTCATTCCCTGTGGAGTAACAACATAGCCCAAGAAAGATACTCGGCGGTGCATAAACTGTTTCGTCAAAGGTCACTTCCCAGGTTACCAAACAAACGTGCATCACGTAGCATAAAAAAACAGGCACGTAAATGTTCCAAATGTTCCTCCAGTCTGCTTAAAATCTATTTCCTCAGTACTCACTCAATAGTCTCCCCTTGGGACCATAATCGTCCAATAACAACGTAAACTTCGTTCATTAATCTCATGAATACTAGTGTCATTAGTTAACCCAAAAGGCATGACTAACCACTCATATTACCAAACTTTTTTTAAAATTGTCTGTTTTTTTTCCATTCATTCCCCAGTTGCTACGCGTTTTGGAGTCCACTACGCTCAATTGAATTTAGACATAATTCTAACATATCTTGTTCAGGAATAATGCGTCTATATGTTTATTATCCGCCTCTAATCACACATACGCGATTACTAATCTTTGGGCACTACTTCGAAGCAGACGACTACGTGCTCCGCGCCCCTCATCTAACTCTATGTCGGCCACCTCCTGTTCACGGGTTGACCTAATCATCATTGCGCTCACTTCATTGGGCCTCATGGTTAGGAGCGGGTATGGCGTACATCGTTGATAACAGATACCCACGGAATTCGCTCCATTCTATGCCTCTATACCCAATAGGTCGAGAATCACGGTCGATATCACAGGCTCTTGTCGGATTCGCAGTGTCGGTACCATCCTTTTTTTCGTCTAGAATAATAGGAACAGCACAAGGACTAAGGGATTCGCGTATATACCTTTTCGAGCAACTCCTGTACTTGACGCATAATCTCCTTCGTCTCCTCTGGATTGGTACGGTATGGCGCACGGTTTGGCAACGAAGCACGGGAATTAAGTCAATCTGATGCTCATCCCGCGATAGGTGGTAATCCCGGTGGCACGTCTTGTGGAAAACGTCAGCGAACTCCTGCAAAATGTTAGTGACCGCAGGAGGCAAAGAGGAAGGCACGTCCTCGAATGAAAATAACGCCTCTTTGCACACAAAGCATAGCAAACAGAATTGCTGAAATCTAGATCATCAATATCAGATTTGGTGGCAAGTAAGCATGCACTTTTCAATTTAATTTCAGAAGCAACACTAGATGGTTTATTATTAGGCTTCATTGTTGCTCAAATTCTTTGCCACAATTGATTTGTCACTCTTATTTTTCTCTGTTTTGCTTACTAGCTCTATTAATATCATCTTTCAAAATAGAATCAGGAGTCATAGGAAGCAAAGTAATATTTTTATCCTATGAACAAGAGTATACTGATTGTTTCTACCATGGTGTACATAATTTTTATCAAATTGCCATGGTCTACCAAGTAATAATGAACATGCTTGCATGGGTACCACATCACAATCAACATAATCAGCATATGTAGAGATACTAAAATGCACACGCAAAGTACGTGTTACCTTAACCTTGCCGCTGTTGTTGAACCATTGGATATAGTAAGGATGTGGATGTGGTCTTGTGGTGAGAGATAGCTTCTCCACCATCTCCATGCTAGCCAAGTTGTCCAGCTCCCTCCATCTATGATGACGCGAACAGAACGTTCCTTCACAACTCCCTTTGTATGGAACAAATTATGCCTCAGATTTTCTACGCTTGTGTGACCTGCACACTCAAAAACGTTGAGCAACTAAACATTCATACCTGTCAGCGTCTTCAGGAGCCATGTATTGCGTCTCATGATCAGAATCATCTCACCCCGTGTCTTCACTTGTAATAAGAGCCAAAGTCTCCTCATCATAATCACTTACGGACTCATACCCACCATCCTCAGTAGCAATCATAACACGCGGAGATTGGCATTCTCTCGCATAATGACCTCTTCCCTTACAACGACGACAAATAATATCATGTGTGTGCCCTGTTGATGCCATAGATGAAGAAGAGCTCTGGGCAGGCCCAGAAGGTTGTACTCTTGGCAGATGGTGGTGGTGGTGCTGTTTTCTTGTATCATCGATTGGAATTGGGGCTGAAGTCAGTGGTGCCAGCAGTTAGGAGTGTGGGAGAGAGGGCACGCGTTGTCCATGATGAAGATCGACCTGCGAAAAATTAGTTCGCGCCAATGCCTCTCAATCCTGCACTTCACGTTCAGCTTTACAAGCAAGATGGAATAAATGAGTGATATTATTATCTCCTTATACTCTAGAATGGTCTGAATCTCTCTATTTAATCCACCCATGAAACGTGCCAGCATAGCTTCATTCTCCTCAACAATACCACATCTAATCATGCCAGTTTGTAATTCCTGATAATATTCTTCTACATAATTTTTTCCTTGTCTAAGCGCTGCAATTTTTGAAGTAATTCACGTTGATAATATGGTGGAACCCACGAGTACCATAGCAGTTTTGAAAGCAGCCCATGTAGCTGGAATAGGATATAATCTACAATGTTCAGACCACCATACACATGCAAACACTAGTGAAAGCACAAACACGAGCCAGCAACACAACATCGTTCCTCGGGATATTGTAAACAGTGTAAAACGTTGTTCAGTTTCTAACTCCCAAGTAAGATATATATCAGGAACATATCTACCCTCGAATGGTGGAATATTCAATTTTAATTTAGGAAATGGTCATGATCTGTACCTGAAGTGTGGTGCAGGCCTACCATTGCGATTATTTGCATGTGGACGACTGGTGCTGGTGGTTGCACGTAGTTATGATTTTGATCAACCTCATCCTCATAATCGCCCGCGTAATCATCCTCCTCCTCGGCACAGCAGACAGCAGGAGCAGGAGCCAAAGAAGCATCAACAGTATGTACACAGCAGCCCAGAAGTTTGGCCATCCTCAGAGGAACACGCTTCGCTCGTCCGAACTGATTTGGAAGGGGGGCGTTGTTGTTGTCGTTGCAGAGGTGCGACAGGTGCCCGGTGGTGGTTGGGGAAGACGCGTGAGCAATTCATTAAACTTGTTATCCACTTTGTCTCGAACGACTTCTCCATGCCATCTATCTTCTCCATGGCCTCTTCAAATCTGTTTAGCACATCTCCCACCTGGCCACTCATCATTTGCTAGAATTTATCATGACACTCTATATGTTCGTCATGTTCTCCCAGTCAATCTCGTCGGCTTGTGATCCTGCCATGGTTAGCAGCAATAGAAACACAAGATATGATCCTACAGACTACTAGAAAGTGGTGGTGTGTCGGTGTGGTGTCACAAATCCGTCAAGCAAAATCTCAAATTCTACCATTCTTACCCAGCAGCAGGTGGTGATCGGCAACCTTGTGTAGTCAAAACTCTCAGAGCTTGGACGAGAGCGATTGCCAGGTGGTGTCAAACACACGATGTAGATGTATGTGAGCTGGAAGGCTATGATTGGTGCAAAAAGGGTCAGCATAATCAATTCAGAGATGCAATGTTGAATAAACTCTCAACGACGGTACTGTGCTGGTCCTAGGCTAGACCTCTAGAGACGCGAGCCCTAGCTAACAAAATCACCGGCGCTGCACGGTACACCTGAGGAGCACACTCTGATTTTTTTTTTTCTTTTTTTTCTTTTTTTTTCCTCTTTTTTTTTTTGCTCCGCAACAATTTTTTTTTTAAAAAGTCACAAATGATCTAAAAACTGCCTGCCATAATTGTCCCAGACTTAGTTTTTTTTTTTTGAAACTGGAACTATTTTTCTTCTGCGGGTAGCACGAAAATTGGCGAATCCGACTTGTTCACGACTCGTAGTATCGCGTGATCTGGAACTCTAAATAAAGGAATAAATACTGGACTCGGACTAGGACTGGTGGCAGAGATGAATCTGGTGGAACTCGGACTGGTGATGGTATATGACGGTAGTATATGTGGGCTCGGATTGGTGGTGGTATATGGACTCGGATCGGTGGTGGTATATGGACTCGGATCGGTGGTGGTATATGGACTCAGAGAAATAGCAGATAAGCTGTGGTGGTATATGGTAGGGGCGATGATGATGGTGCGGCGGCGGCGTGACAACTTGTGAACAGAACTCGAAACTCTAAAGAACTAGACGCTAAGACCAGCAACTTGACACGACAATGCAACCGCAAATTCAACAAAGCAAAAACCCTAAAAAGATTATGCAAAGGCTCAGATTGGTTCGGATATGATGAACTAACCCTAACTTTTTTTTTGGCTTTTTCCTGGACTGTAGGTATGAAGAACAGACTCGATCTAAACTACGAAAACTGTAAATCTCACCGAGCAACCTGGGAATCTGATACCACTTGATAGAGGCGAGGGTGTCCCGATCTTTCGATGAGATGATAGCTATCGTTTTTGGTGGAGTAGACTTTGACGATCCGACTACGAACGTGCGAGGACGTCGCGCCTTAGCAATCGCTAAACCAACTCCTAGAGGTTATTGACCACGCCGGAGCACAATCAACCTGACCACGAGGGTCTATCTCCTGCAAGCAAACGAAGAACAAGCAAGAAACTAAGATTTGCAATCTGGATATTGCGAATATAAGATGAAAGCTTTATTGATCAAGGTGGGGTTCTGTGACGTCTTGGTCTGGTCGTTGAACACAAACGAAGTACGCGAAGTTGCAGCTATGGCGAACTTTTAATCTAAACAAAACCCAAAGTCTAAACGGTGCCCTAAGGGCTCTATATATGGAGGAAGAGGAGGGGATTTCGTGGCCCTTGAAGGAGGGGTCCGAAACCAACCCTATCTCTTGTTTCCCCACACATACGGACTCTAAAAACAGCCTATACTCAAGTATTTCGAAATTACATGGGCCTGGCCCAATAATAAGGTGACGCAGCACCTATAATAGCCTCTGGACGAAATTTATGAAGTGACATCTTGTATATTTCGTCCAAGGCTTCCTGCACTCATTATGGTGGCTTCAAAGTCCTGAAATCATCACTTGTAACTCCGTTCTTGTTCCCCTTGTGCATGCCATCATCTCCATGCTTGAACTTGCTCCAAGGTTCCTCTTTCTTGTCCAAGCTAGGCCCTTCATTTGTAAGCAAAACAAATGTATCCAATTTAGGCAGCATCATATTCTCATGAACTTTAGAATCATTACCAAGAAACGAAAGTACCTGATATTTTAATTGACGTGCGCGAGCTCTAGTAATTGGTCCAGTTTGTATAGAAGCAGGGGCTGTGGGTGTAACAATGGTATTGATGTCCTCATCATCGATCTTCATCATGGACACCGCGTGCCTCCTCTACTCCCACACGTCCTACTGCAGCACCACTGACTTCAGCCGCCAATTCCAACCGAGATACAAGGAAACAAGCACCACCACCACCATCTGCCAAGAGTACACCTTCTGGGCCTGCCCAGAGCTCTTCTTCATCTATGGCGTCAACAGGGCACACACATGATATTATTTGTCGTCGTTGTAAGGGAAGAGGTCATTATGCGAGAGAATGCCAATCTCCGCGTGTTATGATTGCTACTGAGGATGGTGGGTATGAGTCCGCTAGTGACTATGATGAGGAGACTTTGGCTCTTATTACAAGTGAAGAACACGGTGGAGATGATTCTGATCATGAGATGCAATACATGGCTCCTGAAGACGCTGACAGGTATGAATGTTTAGTTGCTCAACGTGTTTTGAGTGTGCAGGTCACACAATGATAGAGGCGAGGGTGTCCCGATCTTTCGATGAGATGATATCTATCGTTTTTGGTGGAGTAGACTTTGACGATCCGACTACGAACGTGCGAGGACGTCGCGCCTTAGCAATCGCTAAACCAACTCCGAGAGGTTATTGACCACGCCGGAGCACAATCAACCTGACCCCGAGGGTCTATCTCCTGCAAGCAAACGAAGAACAAGCAAGAAACTAAGATTTGCAATCTGGATATTGCGAATATAAGATGAAAGCTTTATTGATCGAGGTGGGGTTCTATGACGTCTTGGTCTGGTCGTTGAACACAAACGAAGTACGCGAAGTTGCAGCTATGGCGAACTTTTAATCTAAACAAAACCCAAAGTCTAAACGGTGCCCTAAGGGCTGTATATATGGAGGAAGAGGGGGGGATTTCGTGGCCCTTGAAGGAGGGGTCCGAAACCAACCCTATCTCTTGTTTCCCCACACATACGGACTCTAAAAATAGTCTATACTCAAGTATTTCGAAATTACATGGGCCTGGCCCAATAATAAGGTGACGCAGCACCTATAATAGCCTCTGGACAAAATTTATGAAGTGGCATCTTGTATATTTCGTCCAAGGCTTCCTGCACTCCTTATGGTGGCTTCAAAGTCCTGAAATCATCACTTGTAACTCCGTTCTTGTTCCCCTTGCGCATGCCATCATCTCCATGCTTGAACTTGCTCCAAGGTTCCTCTTTCTTGTCCAAGCTAGGCCCTTCATTTGTAAGCAAAACAAATGTATCCAATTTAGGCAGCATCATATTCTCATGAACTTTAGAATCATTACCAAGAAACGAAAGTACCTGATAATTTAATTGGCGTGCGCGAGCTCTAGTAATTGGTCCAGTATGTATAGAAGCAGGGGCTGTGGATGTAACAATGGTATTGATGTCCTCATCAGCGATACCTTGAAAAAGGAAAACCGTCGGAGTTCCATCTTGATAATGATGGGATCCTATTTTTCCAACATCGTCTCTTCGTACCTAAGTTCAAAGATGAGAGAGAACACGTTATGATGGAAGCTCATGACACTCCTCTGTCAATTCATCCTGGTAGCACAAAGATGTACCGTGACATTTGCCAGAGATACTGGTGGCCCAATATGAAGCGAGATATTGCTCGTTATGTTTCTGAGTGTGATGTTTGCCGCCACGTTAAAGCTCAACATCAATTCTCTTACAACAATAGCTATCAACCTAGTCTGAAGATGGCACCGTTTGAAGTTCTATACGGTCGTAAGTGTCGAACCCCTCTGAATTGGTCAGAAACTGGGGAACGCTCACTCGTCGGACCGGACATTATTCAGCAAGCAGAAGATCAAGTCCGCATTGTCCGTGAACATTTGAAAGCTGCTCAGTCTCGTCAGAAGAGCAACTATGACCGAAAGCACCAGGAAATAGTCTATCAACCTGGCGAGCAAGCTTACCTCCGCGTCACTCCGTTGAAAGGCACTCATCGGTTCGGAATCAAAGGCAAGTTAGCTCCTCGCTACATTGGCCCGTTTCGTATTCTTGCCCGTCGAGGAGAAGTGGCATATCAATTGCAGTTGCCGCCAAATCTTTCTCAAGTACATGACGTCTTTCATGTATCCCAACTCCGCCGCTGCTTCAAGGATCCTATTAGAGCTGTGGATCATGAAGTGCTTGAATTACGGGAAGATCTGTCTTATCCAGAACATCCCATCCGTATTCTTGATGAAGCTGAACATCGGACTCGTCAAAAGTCAATCAAATTCCTCAAGGTTCAGTGGTCAAATCATTCTGAAGATGAGGCCACTTGGGAACGCGAGGATCGTCTTCGTGAAGAATACCCCTCTTTCTTTCAGTCGTATTCTTAATTCTCGGGACGAGAATTCTTAATAGATGAGGAGAATTGTAACACCCCCGGTGATTAGCAACAGTAATCACTTTTGATAATGACATGTCAGCGAGGTTAACACTGCATAATCATCATTAGCATCATATTGCATTTCAACTCCCAAGCCAAATTCAAATTTAAATGAAAGTGAAATATAAAAGTTGTCCAACATAAAAACTAAAATGTTCGATAAATAACAAATATTGCAGAGGCTAGTCTAAAATTGAAACCAATAAATAATAAAATAATTAGGTGGCTCTAACATAATTAAAACAGCGAGGATTAATGCATATTAAATATTATAAAATTGTGGGAGCTCCAATTGTCTCCAAACTAATTTTTGGTAGTGGTGGATAATACCTAGTATTTGTTGGAGCAATTGTTGTGTTTTACAAAAACCATTAGGAGGCCTGACTATTTACTAAACTGAGAAAGGAGAATAAAGAAAAAGATAAAAGAAAAATGAAACAGAAAAGAAGAAAAAGGACCCCCCCTTCCCCCCCGGCCCAACTGGGCCCCAGCCCAGCCGGCCGGCCCAGCTCCCGGCCCACCCCGCGCCTACTTGGCCTCCCCCTGGAGGCCACCGAAACCCTAACCCCCACTCACCCCCTCGCTCACTCCCCTCGTTCCCCCCCTCCCCCGATCCAGAACTGGATCGGGCGCTGCTCGCGCCGACCGCGCCCCGCCGCTCGTCGTCGCCCCATCGCCACCGCCACCTCGCCGGACTGCACTGCCCCGCCTCCCCATCGCCGGCTCCACCGAGCCTCGCCGCCCTCTTCTCTGCATCGGGGGTGAGGAACCCCCCGGCCTCCTCTTCCCTCTGGCCGCGCTCCGGCGCGCCCATCGCGCGCTCGCCCGACCCCGCACCGCGCCCGCGCGCGGCCTCGCCCGTGCCTGCTCGCCGCATGCCCACTCGCCGTTGCGGTTGCGCTCGCCGCTGCTGCTGCTCGCGCGCCGCCCCGCGCCCGCGCGCGCCCCACACCCCCTCTGGCCTCGCCCCGCTCTCGCCGCTGCCCTGACTCCCCTGGCCGCGCCTCGCCGCGCCCCTGCCGCCGCCCACGCGCACGCACGCCCGCGCCCGCGCGCCGCGCCGCGCCCGCCACCCGTGCTCGCATGTGGCCCTCGTGCCACTGACCAGTGGGGCCTAGTGCCCTAGTGCCACTGGCCAGTGGGCCCTGCTTCCCCCCTGGCCCAATGACAGAACGGGCCCACGCCCTAAAAACGTTTTAAAAAAAAGAAAGAAAGAAATAAAAATAAATAATTAAATTAATTAAATTAATTAATTAATTAATTAGTTAATTAATCATGATTAGGTTAATCTAATTAACTAATTAGTGTTAATTAAACAGTAATTAGTAATTAACTTAATTAACCGCTGACATCAGCATGAGGTCATGCTGATGTCATCATCAGCACTGTTTCGGATAATGTTGAATTAAATAATTAATTAAATTTCAGAAATTAATAAAAACTTTAGAAAATCATATTAAATAAACCGTAACTCCGATGAAAATATTTTATACATGAAACTTGCTCAGAACGACGATACGAACCCGAATACGTCCTCCGTATTCCCGTCAGACGCCCGCAGCTATAAGAACACTGAACTTTTAGACCGATTTTCAGTAAATGAATAGTGCCCAACTTTAATTAAATAAATCCAAATAAATTCCTAAATTAACTAAATCGTTTAGTTAGGCAGTAGAACACCCCGGCATATCATTTAGGCATGTCATACATATTGTTTGCATTATTGCCGTGAATTTATTGTTTCTCCCCCCCTCCTTCTCTCTCTCGATAGACGCTGAGACCGACGGCGCTGCACCAGGATGCGACTACTCTACCGACGAGCAGCCCGTTGACGACCTTCCCCTCTTGCCAGAGCAACCAGGCAAGCCCCCCCCTTGAGCATTCCAGATATCGCCCATTCTATTCTCCTGCTTGCATTAGATTTCGCTACTGTTAATGTATGCTCCTATTCTGATGCATAGCCTGCTGTTGTAACCTGTTCATTGCTACCTTACCTGCCTATGATAAACTGATTAGTATAGGTTGGTAGTGAACCATCAGTGACCCCACCACCTTACCCTTGTTGCCCCTGCTTGATCATCGACGACTCGATCAACGTGATCGTCGACTAGAGACCGACACCTCACTTCACACCCCCTTAGTTGTACGACTCTGCGTAGTAACTATCGAGTGCCGAGGGTGATACCTCGTAACGCACTCCCGATGAATACTCTGCAGTGTAGCTGTTCGGTCGTGGTCATCGAGGGTGATTCCTCCTTCTCCACTTCCGATACGGCTCTGTCGTGCAACCCTCAGTGTGAACCTCGAGGGTGATACCTCATACGTTCACCCTGATCATTTGACCACACGGCTACTTGACCTTTGTTACAGGCGGGTCCACCCTGGTGGGTACCCGCTGGGGATCTATGATTTCGGGTGTGCCGGAAGGGCACTCGAGTGTGACATTGTGGCGGAGCATCAGAGACTCTGATTGTCTCCGCTTGATACTAATTGAGCCTATTGGATTTGGGTGTGTGATCTGAGTGGGTCGACGTGCCCTATACGCACTACCACCACGCGGGATAATGGTTATGGGACCCTCTGCAAAGTACGTTTCTCCGAAAGCTCGTCTGACGTCACGATTCACCGTGCGGGCTGATTGTCGGGATTGGGCTGGATACTTCACTGACGAGTTCAGTGTCGCGCCTGCACCCCGGCCAGTCTCGCAACGCGCAGGGTGCCCAGGGCGATGGCCCGAGACCTCTGGGTGCATAGGTTAGTCCGGCGTGCTGACCTCTCTGCCGAGCCTAGGTAGGGCGCTGCTTTGTGTTGATCTTCCGAGGACGGGCATTACCCAGCAAGTGTGTCCGGCCAGAGTTGATCGAGCGTGTTGGGTAACAGTAGTGCACCCGTGCAGGGATGAATCTTCTATCGATAGCCGGTCCTACGGTAAAGGACGCTCAGTTTGTGTATCCCGATCTACTACTTAAACTGGATACTTGTTACTTAATTGAAGCTTAGGGATCGCTTTCTCGCTTGGGAGTCGAGGAAGGATCTTTAAGCTGTACTTCAACATGTTTGCTAAATAAAATGCTATTCTACTCTCTTCTACTGCTGCAAGATGATGGCCTTGTGAAGATGTTTGAAGATGCTAGTCTTCGATAGGACTAGGCCTTCTCTCTATTCTGGCATTTCTGCAGTCCAGTCCAAATATACAGCCTTTCTCCATTGATAATGTTGCATATGTAGTATAGATCCTTGCTTGATGAGTACTTCGGATGAGTACTCACGGTTGCTTTACTTTCTCTTTTCCCCATATATCCCACATTGATGATACAAACAGACGATGGAGTCCAGGAGTCAGAAGCCACCACCGGAGCCTACTACCAGGAGGGTCCAGAGGGTACTTACTACTGGATCGAGCCAGCTGACCAGGAGTAGGATCGGAGGCTCCCAGGCAGGAGGCCAACGCCTTTCGATCTAGTGTCGCTGTTTGTGCTAGCCTTCTTAAGGCAAAACTTGTCTAACTATGTCTGTACTCAGATAATATTTGTATGACTGACTTATGTATTCGGATCTTCGGATCCCTGGTTTGTAATATTGTGGACCTCTGTTTAAATTGTGTTAGAGTTGTGTTGTGATATCTTCCCGTGAGTCCCTGTGCTTGATCGTACACGTTTGCGTGTATGATTAGTGTACGATTGAGTCGGGGGCGCCACACTAATGTAGCTTGTGCATCAGATATTTTTCCTAGCAAATTTTCAGTGTGAGCATACTGATATTGGAGATTAGCAACTTCTTTGCTGACATGATCAAGTTGTTTCGTTATAGCATCTAACAAAACAAAGTGTTCTTTAAGCTCTTCGGTAAAAAAATATTATGCTCATATTGCATAGTCATGTATTCTTTGGTATTTTTCTCAATCTCAATCAAGATGTTGGGTTAGGGAACATCATAATACTTTCTTTAAGACATCATGACTACGCAAACAAGATCGCAAGCAAACAAAAGATCAAACAACAAAAGGGCAAATGAAAAATATTTTTGTATTTTGTAAAAACTTTTTAGAAGCGGGGAGATGAAAACGAGAGGCAAATGGCAAATAAAGTAATTGGAAGGAGATGAGAGTTTGTGCGTAGGTACTTGATAGATGTTGATGATGTCTCCCGGCAACGGCGCCAGAAATTCTTCCTGCTTGCTTGTAATCTGCGTTGGTATTTCCTCGAAGAGGAGAGGATGATGCAGCACAACAGAGGTAAGTATTTCCCTCAGTTATGAAACGAAGGTTATCAATCCAGTAGGAGAACCAAGCAACACTATGTAAACAACACCTGCACACAAACAACAACTACTTGCAACCCAATGCGTGAAGGGGTTGTCAATCCCTCAACGATATTGAGATAGATTAAATTGTATGAGATTTGATAAATAGATCTAAAAAATACAAAATAAAATAAATAAAAGAAAATTGCAGCAAGGTATTTTTGGTTTTAATATATGATAGGAAATAGACCCGGGGGCCATAGTTTTCACTAGAGGCTTCTCTCGAGAAAATAGCATACGGTGGGTAAACAAATTACTGTTGGGCAATTGATAAAAAAACAAATAATTATACAATATCCAAGGCAATGATCATGTATATAGGCATCACATCCAAGATTAGTAGACCAAAACGATTCTGCATCTACTACTATTACTCCACACATCGACCGATATCTAGCAAGCATCTAGTGTATTAAGTTCATGGAAAAATGGAGTAATGCATTAGGCAAGATGACATGATGTAGACAAGATAAACTCACGTATGAATAAATCCCATCTTGTTACCCTTAATAGCAATGATACATGCATGTCATGTCACTTTTTGTCATTGAGATTGAGCACCGCAAGATCGAACCCATCACAAAGCACCTCTTCCCATGGCAAGAGAAATCAATCTATTTGGCCAAACCAAACCAATAAACTGGAGAAGAAATACGAGGCTATAACAATCATGCATAAAAGAGTTGAGAGAAGACCCAAATAATATTCATGGATAGATCTGATCATAAACTCACAATTCATCGAATCCCAACAAACACACCGCAAAAAAAGAGTAAAATCAAATAGATCTCCTAGAACATAGAGGAGAACATTGTATTGAAGATCAAAAAGAGAGAAGAAGCCATCTAGCTACTAACTTTTGACACATAGATCTATGGTAAACTACTCACGCATCATCAGAGGGGCAGCAAGGATGATGAAGAACCCCTCCGTGATTGTTGCCCCCTCCGGCAGAGTGCCGGAAAAGGCCTCTAGATTGGATCTCGTGGTTCTGGAACTTGCGGCGGCGAAAAAGGTATTTCGTCGACTCCCCTAGGGTTTTTCAGATTTTAGAGTATTTATATAGGCGGAGGTAGATCGAGGCGGTGCCTGTGGGCCCCACTACCCATCAGGGCACGCCAGAGGCCCTTGGCGCGCCCTGGTGTCTATTGGGCCCCACGGGCCTCCTCTCATGTACTCCAGAAGCTTCCAGGGTCTCTTATCACCAGAAAAAAAATCTCCAAAAAGTTTCGTGGCAATTGGACTTCGTTTGGTATTGCTATTCTGCGAAGTAAAAAACAAGCAAAAAACAGCAACTGGCACTGGGCACTAGGTTAATAGGTTAGTCCCAAAAAATGATATAAAGTTGCTAGTAAATGTATATAAAACATCCAAGATTGATACTTTAATAGCATGGAACAATAAAAAATTATAGATACGTTGGAGACGTATCATGGTTGCATCAAACGGTGTCGTGTGGGTCTTCTCTTACAACATCGGCAGTCCATCAATTCTAGCATTGCACAACATTGGTTGCACCTATTATTTTCATGGTTGCATCTTATCATTGGCAATGCCGCTGGCTGCAGCTGCTCCAACCAACGGTTGCACCTTCGACAAATGGCGGTTGCAGCTCTGTCACTGTCAGTTGTAGAATCCCCGCGGTGAGGGCACACATAATCATGGATTTGTAGCTCCCTCAGCCTCGGCGGTTGCAGCTCCCCACGACAATGGTTACAACTCTCCTGAGAAGGGAGGAAAAAAGAGGAGCTGGTGGGGGTCTGATGAGGACATCAATACCATTGTTACACCCACTGCCCCTACTGCTATACATACTGGACCAATTACTAGAACTCGCGCACGCCAAGTAAATTACCAGGTACTTTTGTTTCTTTGTAATGATTATAATGTTCATGAGAATATGATGCTGCCTAAATTGGATACATTTGTTTTGCTTACAAATGAAGGGCCTAGCTTGGACAAGGAGGATGAACATTGGAGCAAGATGAAGTATGGAGATGATGGCATGCACAAGGGGAACAAGAACGGAGTTTCAAGTGATGATTTCAGGACTTTGAAGCCACCATAATGAGTGCATGAAGGCTTGGACGAAATATATAAGATGCCACTTCATAAATTTCGTCCAAAGGCTATTATAGGTGCTGCGTTACCTTATTATTGGGCCAAGCCCAAGTAATTTCGAAATACTTTAGTATAGGCTGTTTTTAGAGTCTGTATGTGTGGGGAAACAGAGTTGGGATTGGTTTCGGACCCCTCCTCCAAGGGGTCACGAAATTCCCCCCTCTTCCTCCATATATACAACCCTTTGGGCATCGTTTAGACTTTGGGTTTTGTTTAGATTAAAGTTCGTCATAGCTGCAACTTCATGTACTGCGTTTGTGTTCAACGACTAGACCAAGACATCACATGACCCACCTTGATTAATAAAGCTTTCCTATTATATTTGCAATATCTAGATTGCAATCTCAGTTTCTTGCTTGTTTTTCATTTGCTTGCAGGAAATAGACCCTCGTGGTCAGGTTGATCGTGTTCCGGTGTGGTCAATAACCTCTCGGAGTTGGTTTAGCAATATTTCTAAGGCGCGACGTCCTCGCACATTCGTAGTTGGATCATCAAAGTCTACTCCTCCGAAAACGATAATCACCATCTCATTGAAAGACGGGACACCTTTGCCTCTATCAAGTGTTATCAGATTTCCAGGTTGCTCGGTGAGATTTTCTAGTTTTTCGTAGTTTAGATCGAATCTGTTCTTCATACCTACAGTCCACGAAAAAGCCACACAAAAAATTAGGGTTAGATCATCATATCCGAACCAATCAGTGTTTTGCTTTGTTGAATTTGCGGTTGCATCGTCGTGCCAAGTTGCTGGTCTTAGTGTCGAGTTCTGGTCATAGGTTATCATGCCGCCGCCGCACTTTCTTTATCTTTGCTGCCATATACCACCATCGTCATCACCGCTTCCATATACCACCATCGTCATCACCGCTACCATATACCACCATCGTCATCACCGCTGCCATATACCACATATCCACTGCCATCACGCTAATCCGAGTCCACCTCCCTCAGAGATTCGCTACCAGTCCGTGTTCCACCGCCCTACATATATCCGCCACCAGTCTGAGTTCCACCAGATTCATCTCCGCCATCAGTCCTAGTCTGAGTCCAGTATTTACATCTTTGTTATTGCTTTCCGGATCACGTACCAGTAGAGTCGTGACCAAGTTGGACTCCCCAACTTTTGTGCCACCCGTAGAAGAAAAATAGTTCCAATCTAAAAAAAACTAAGTTTGGAAAATTCTGGCTAGGCAGTTTTTAGACAATTTGTACACTTTTTCTAAAAAAATGTTGCGAAGCAAAAAAGAGAGGAAAAGGTGAAAAAAAGGGGAAAAAGGAGATTTAGAGTGTGCTCCTCCCTTGTTTATGTGCAGCGCCATGATTTTGTTAGTGTTCTAGGCTCGCGTCTCTAGCACAGTCTAGCCTAGGACCAGCAAACTACCGTCGTTGAGCGTTTATTCAACTTTGCATCTCTGAATTGATCATTGCTGGCCTTTTTGCTACCATATTCTAAGCCATCCTGATAGAGGCAAAGGTGTCCTGTCTTTCGATGAGAAGGTGGCTATCGTTTTTGGTGGAGTAGACTTTTATGATCCGACTACGAACGTGCGAGGACGTCGCGCCTTAGCAATCGCTAAACCAACTCCGAGAGGTTATTGACCACGCCGGAGCACGATCAACCTGACCACGAAGGCCTATTTCCTGCAAGCAAATGAAGAACAAGCAAGAAACTAAAATTGCAATCTGGATATTGCGAATAAAATATGAAAGCTTTATTGATCAAGGTGGGGTTCTGTGACGTCTTGGTCTGGTCGTTGAACACAAACGAAGTACGCGAAGTTGCAGCTATGGCGAACTTTTAACCTAAACAAAACCCAAAGTCTAAATGATGCCCTAAGGGCTGTATGTATGGAGGAGTAGGGGGAATTTCGTGGCCCCTTGTAGGAGGGGTCCGAAACCAACCCTAACTTTGTTTCCCCACACATACGGACTAAAAAAAACAGCCTATACTTAAGTATTTCAAAATTACATGGGCCTGGCCCAAAAATAAGGTGGCGCAGCCCCTAAAATAAGCTATGGATGAAATTTATGAAGGGGCATCTTGTATATTTCGTCCATGTCCTTGTAGGTCATCATGGAGGCTTCAAAGTGCTCAAATATGCACTAGAAACACCATTCGGACCCCTTCACGCGCGCCTTCATCTCCATGCTTGATCCTGCTCCAGTGTTCATCCCTCTTGTCCATGCTAGGCCCTTCATTAGTAATCAACACAAATGTATCCAATTTAGGCAGCATCATATTCTCATGAACATTAGAATTGTCACCAAGAAACGAAAGTACCTGGTAATTCAATTGGTGTGCGCGAGCTCTAGTAATTGGTCCAGTATGTATAGCAGCAGGGGCTGTGGGTGTAACAATGGTATTGATGTCCTCATCATCCTCCCCTTCTTGAAATGAAGTCGTCCTCGAAGGAAGCTCATCTTCCTCACCCAAATAAGGCTTCAAATCTGCAATGTTAAAAGTGGGACTAACCCCAAAATCTACAGGCAGCTCAAGTTTGTATGCATTATCATTTATTTTCTCTAACACCTTAAAAGGACCATCAGCACATGGCATTAGCTTTGATTTGCGCAAATCAGGAAACCTATCCTTACGCAAATGTAACCAAACAAGATCTCTAGGTGCAAAGACAACATGTTTTCTACCTTTATCTCCAGCAAGTTTATATCTAGCATTCATACGCTCAATGTTTTCCTTAGTTAACTCATGCATTTTTAAGATCAATTCAGCACGTTGTTTAGCATCAAAATTAACCTTCTCCGAAGATGGAAGAGGCAATAAATCAATAGGTGCACGAGGTAGAAAACCATACACAATCTCAAAAGGGCACATCTTAGTAGTAGAATGCAATGAAAGATTATAAGCAAATTCAATATGAGGCAAGCATTCTTCCCAAATTTTCTTATTATTATTCAAAATAGCCCTAAGCATAGTAGACAAAGTTCTATTGACTACTTCAATTTATCCATCAGTTTGGGGTGACAAGTAGTACTAAAAAGCAATTTAGTCCCCAACTTAGCCCATAAACATCTCCAAAAGTGGCTAAGAAATTTAGTATCACGATATGAAACAATAGTATTTGACACACCATGCAAGCGAATAATTTCACGAAAGAACAAATCAGCAACATTAGCAGCATCATCGCTTTTATGACATGGTATGAAGTGTGCCATTTTCGAAAATTTATCCACGACAACAAATATGCTATCCCTCCCCTTCCTTGTTTGAGGTAATCCTAAAACAAAATCCATAGATATATCCTCCCAAGGAACACTAGGTACAGGCAAAGACATATATAAACCATGAGGATTGAGTCGTGACTTAGCTTTTTGACATGTAGTGCAGCGAGCAACAAAACGTTCAACATCCCGTCTCATCTTTGGCCAAAAGAAATGTGTAGCGAGTAAATCCTCCGTCTTCTTCACGCCAAAGTGTCCCATTAATCCTCCTCCATGCGCTTCCTGCAACAACAAAAGACGAACGGAGCTAGCTGGAATGCATAGCTTGTTAGCACGGAACACAAATCCATCATTCATGATGAATTTGTTCCATGTTCTTCCTTCTTTACAATTCTGCATTACATCTTTAAAATCAGCATCATGCACATATTGATCTTTCATGGTCTCCAAACCAAATATTTTAAAGTCAAGTTGTGAAAGCATAGTATAACGACGAGACAATGCATCAGCAATAACATTTTCTTTACCCTTCTTGTGTTTTATGACATAAGGAAAAGTCTCAATGAATTCAACCCATTTAGCATGTCTACGGTTCAGTTTTGCTTGACTTTTAATATATTTCAAAGATTCATGATCAGAATGTATAACAAATTCTTTGGGCCATAAATAATGTTGCCATGTTTCTAAAGTCCGAACAAGAGCATATAATTCTTTATCATAAGTAGAATAGTTCAGACTAGGCCCATTCAATTTTTCAGAAAAGTATGCAACAGGTTTACCATCTTGTAATAACACACCTCCTAATCCAATTCCACTAGCATCACATTCAAGCTCAAAAGTCTTATTAAAATCAGGAAGTTGGAGTAAAGGAGCATGTGTCAACTTATCTTTCAATACTGTGAAGGCTTCTTCCTGTGCGGTACCCCAAACAAAAGGCACATCCTTCTTTGTAAGCTCATTGAGAGGTGCAGCAATGGTGCTGAAATCTCTCACAAAACGCCTATAGAAACCAGCGAGGCCAAGAAAACTCCTCACTTGGGTGACCGTTTTGGGCTGCGGCCAACTCTCAATAGCTTCATTCTTGGCTTTATCAACTTCAATACCCTGTGGAGTAACAATATAGCCAAGAAAAGATACTTGGTCGGTGCAAAAGGTGCACTTCCCAAGGTTACCATACAAACGTGCATCACGTAGAGCAATAAAAATAGCACGTAAATGTTCCAAATGTTCATCCAAAGATCTGTTATAAATCAATATATCATCAAAGTAAACTACCACAAATCGTCCAATAAAAGCACGTAAAACTTCGTTCATTAATCTCATGAAAGTACTAGGTGCATTAGTTAACCCAAAAGGCATGACTAACCACTCATATAATCCAAACTTAGTTTTAAATGTTGTTTTCCATTCATCTCCCAATTTCATACGAATTTGATGGTATCCACTACGCAAATCAACTTTGGAGAATATTGTAGAGCCACTCAATTCATCAAGCATATCATCTAGCCTAGGAATAGGATGACGATAACAAATAGTAATATTATTAATGCCTCTACAATCAACACACATACGTGACATACCATCCTTTTTTGGCACTAGTATAATAGGAACAGCACAAGGACTAAGAGATTCACGTATATAACCTTTGTCGAGTAACTCCTGTACTTGACGCATAATCTCCTTCGTCTCCTCTGGATTGGTACGGTATGTCGCACGGTTTGGCAGCGAAGCACCGGGAATTAAGTTAATCTGATGCTCAATCCCGCGAATAGGTGGTAATCCCGGTGGCACGTCTTGTGGAAAGACGTCAGCGAACTCCTGCAAAATGTTAGTGACCGCAGGAGGCAAAGAGGAAGGCACATCCTCGAATGAAAATAACGCCTCTTTACACACAAAAGCATAGCAAACAGAATTGCTGAAATCTAGCTCATCAATATCAGATTTGGTGGCAAGTAAGCATGCACTTATCAATTTAATTTCAGAAGCAACACTAGATGGTTTATTATTAGGCTTCATTTGTTGCTCAAATTCTTTTGCCATAATCTGATTTTCACTCTTATTTTTCACCTGTTTTGCTTTACTAGCTCTATTAATATCATCTTTCAAAATAGAATCAGGAGTCATAGGAAGCAAAGTAATATGTTTATCCTTATGAACAAGAGTATACTGATTGTTTCTACCATGGTGTATAGAATTTTTATCAAATTGCCATGGTCTACCAAGTAATAAGGAGCATGCTTGCATGGGTACCACATCACAATCAACATAATCAGCATATGTAGAGATACTAAAATGCACACGAACAGTACGTGTTACCTTAACCTTGCCGCTGTTGTTGAACCATTGGATATAGTAAGGATGTGGATGTGGTCTTGTGGTGAGAGATAGCTTCTCCGCCATCTCCATGCTAGCCAAGTTGTTGCAGCTCCCTCCATCTATGATGACGCGAACAGAACGTTCCTTCACAACTCCCTTTGTATGGAACAAATTATGCCTCTGATTTTGCTCAGCTTGTGTGACCTGCACACTTTAAACACGTTGAGCAACTAAACATTCATACCTGTCAGCATCTTCAGGAGCCATGTATTGCGTCTCATGATCAGAATCATCTCCACCGTGTTCTTCACTTGTAATAAGAGCCAAAGTCTCCTCATCATAGTCACTAGCGGACTCATACCCACCATCCTCAGTAGCAATCATAACACGCGGAGATTGGCATTCTCTCGCATAATGACCTCTACCCTTACGACAACGACAAATAATATCATGTGTGTGCCCTATTGATGCCATAGATGAAGAAGAGCTCTGGGCAGGCCCAGAAGGTGTACTCCTGGCAGATGCTGGTGGTGGTGCCTGTTTTCTTGTATCTCGGTTGGAATTGGCGGCTGAAGTCAGTGGTGCTGTAGTAGGACGTGTGGGAGTAGAGGAGGCATGCGGTGTCCATGATGAAGATCGACCTGCAGAAAAATTAGTTCGCGCCAATGCCTGTCGATCCTGCACTTCACGTTCAGCTTTGCAAGCAAGATGGAATAAACGAGTGATATTATTATACTCCTTATACTCTAGAATGGTCTGAATCTCTTTATTTAATCCACCCATAAAACATGCAAGCATAGCTTCATTATCCTCAACAATACCACATCTAATCATGCCAGTTTGTAATTCCTGATAATATTCTTCTACAGAATTTTTTCCTTGTCTTAAATGCTGCAATTTTTGAAGTAATTCGCGTTGATAATATGGTGGAACCCAACGAGTACGCATAGCAGTTTTCAAAGCAGCCCAAGTAGCTAGAATAGGATATAATCTACAATGTTCAGACCACCAAACACATGCAAAACTAGTGAAAGCACAAACAGCAGCAGGAACACGTCTCTCCTCAGGATATTGTAAACATGTAAAACGTTGTTCAGTTTCTAACTCCCAAGTAAGATATATATCAGGAACATATCTACCCTCAAATGGTGGAATATTCAATTTTAGTTTAGGAAGATGGTCATGATCTCATACCTGAGGTGGTGGTGCAGCCCTACCGTTACGATGATATGCATGAGGACGACCTGGTGGTGGTGGTGCTGGTGGTTGCACGTAGTTCTAATTTTGATCAACCTCATCCTCGTAATGGTCCTCCACCTCTGCAGTAGCAGCAGGAGCAACATAAGCTTCAACAGTAGGTACATCGGCACCAGAAGTTTGACCAGGCTCAAGGGGAACGCGCAGTGCTCGTCCCACTTGATTTGGAAGACGATGTTGTTGTTGTTGTTGTTGTTGTTGTTGTTGTTGTTGTTGTTGTTGTTGTTGTTGTTGTTGTTGTTGTTGTTGTTGTTGTTGTTGTTGTTGTTGTTGTTGTTGTTGTTGTTGTTGTTGTTGTTGTTGTTGTTGTTGTTGCTGTAGAGGTGCGACAGGTGCAGCGGGCGGTGGTTGTGGAAGACATGCGAGCAATTCATTAAACTTGTTATCGAGCTTTGTTTCAAACGCCTTCTCAATGCCATCTATCTTCTCCATGGCCTTTCCAAAACTGGCCATCACGTCTTCCACCTGTTGACCCACCATTTGTTGAAATTTATCATGAAGCTCCTTCATTGTCATGTTCTCCCAGTCAATCTCATCGGCTTGTGATCCTGCCATGGTTAGCAGCAATAGAAACACACAAGAATAAGATCCTACCGACTACTAGAAAGTGGTGGGGTGTCACAAATCCGTTAAGCGAATCTCAAAGTCTTACCAGTTCTTACCACGCAGCAGGCGGTGATCGGCAACCGTTGTAGTCAAAACTCTCAAAGCTTGGATAGAGCGATTACCAGGAAGAGTCAAACGCATGATGTAGATGTATGTGGAGCTGGGATGGCTTATAATATGGTCGCAAAAAGGGTCAGCAATAATCAATTCAGAGATGCAAAGTTGAATAAACGCTCAACGACGGTACTGTGCTGGTCCTAGGCTAGACCGTACTAGAGACGCGAGCCTAGAACACTAACAAAAATCACGATGCTGCATGTAAACAAAGGAGGAGCACACTCTGAATATTTTTTCTTTTTTTTAAATTTTTTTGCACTTTTTTTCCTCTTTTTTTTTTGCTTCGCAACAAATTTTTTTTGAAAAAGTCTACAAATGGTCTAAAAACTGCCTAGCCAGAATTTTCCAGACTTAGTTTTTTTTTTGAAACTGGAACTATTTTTCTACTGCGGGTAGCGCGAAAGTTGGGGAGTCCGACTTGGTCACGACTCGGAGTATGGCGTGATCTGGAAATAAAAAACAAAGGAACAAATACTGGATTCGGACTAGGACTGATGGCGGAGAGAATCTGGTGGAAACTCGGACTGGTGGCGGATATATGTAGGGTGGTGGAACACGGACTGCTGGCGAATCTATGAGGGAGGTGGACTTGGATTAGCGTGATGGCGATGTTGGTATATGGCAGCGGTGATTGCGATGGTGGTATATGGCAGCGGTGATGACGATGGTGCGGCGCCGGCGTGACAACTTGTGAACAGAACTCGAAACTCTAAAGGACTAGACACTAAGACCAGCAACTCGACACGACGATGCAACCGAAAATTCAACAAAGCAAAAACCCTAAAAAGATTATGCAAAGGCTCAGATTGGTTCGGATATGATGAACTAACCGTAATTTTTTTTGGCTTTTTCGTGGACTGTAGGTATGAAGAACAGACTCGATCTAAACTATGAAAAACTGTAAAATCTCACCGAGCAACCTGGAAATCTGATACCACTTGATAGAGGCAAAGGTGTCCCGTCTTTCGATGAGAAGGTGGCTATCGTTTTTGGTGGATTAGACTTTGACGATCCGACTATGAACGTGCGAGGACGTCGCGCCTTAGCAATCGCTAAACCAACTCTGAGAGGTTATTGATCACGCCGGAGCATGATCAACCTGACCACGAAGGCCTATTTCCTGCAAGCAAACAAAGAACAAGCAAGAAACTGAAATTGCAATCTGGATATTGCGAATAAAAGATGAAAGCTTTATTGATCAAGGTGGGGTTCTGTGACGTCTTGGTCTGGTCGTTGAACACAAACGAAGTACGCGAAGTTGCAGCTATGGAGAACTTTTAATCTAAACAAAACCCAAAGTCTAAACGATGCCCTAAGGGCTGTATGTATGGAGGAGTAGGGGGGAATTTCGTTGCCCCTTGTAGGAGGGGTTCGAAACCAACCCTAACTTTGTTTCCCCACACATACGGACTCAAAAAAATACAGCCTATACTTAAGTATTTTGAAATTACATGGGCCTGGCCCAAAAATAAGGTGGCGCAGCACCTAAAATAAGCTATGGACAAAATTTATGAAGGGCCATCTTGTATATTTTGTCCATGTCCTTGTAGGTCATCACGGAGGCTTCAAAGTGCTCAAATATGCACTAGAAACGCCATTCTGGACCCCTTCGCGCGCGCCTTCATCTCCATGCTTGATCCTGCTCCAGTGTTCATCCCTCTTGTCCATGCTAGGCCCTTCATTAGTAATCAACACAAATGTATCCAATTTAGGCAGCATCATATTCTCATGAACATTAGAATTGTCACCAAGAAACGAAAGTACCTGGTAATTCAATTGGCGTGCGCGAGCTCTAGTAATTGGTCCAGTATGTATAGCAGCAGGGGCTGTGGGTGTAACAATGGTATTGATGTCCTCATCACATCCTAGCTCCACATACATCTACGTCTTGTGTTTGATTCTTCCTGGTAATCGCTCTATCCAAGCTTTGAGAGTTTTGACTACAATGGTTGCTGATCACCGCCTGCTGTTGGGTAAGAACTGGTAAGAATTTGACATTCGCTTGACGGATTTGTGACACCCCACCACCACCACTTTCTAGTAGTCTGTAGGATCATATTCTTGTGTGTTTCTATTGCTGCTAACCATGGCAGAATCACATGCCGACGAGACTGACTGGGAGAACATGATATAGAAGGAGCTTCATGATAAATTTCAGCAAATGTTGGGCCAACAGGTGGAAGACGTGATGACCAGCTTTGGTAAGGCATTAGAGAGGATAGATGACATTGAGAAGACTATTGACAGCAAGTTGGATGCCAAGTTCGCTGAAGTGCTTGCGCGTCTACCTCCATCTGCTGCCTCTACTGCACCACAGTAGCAGCAACAACAACAACCACCTCCACATCGTGATCCAGCCCTCCACCGAGCGAGGCGTGTTCCTCTTGAGGAAGGCCAAAATTCTAGTGCCGCTGCGGCTGTCCCTGCTGCCGAGGGGGAGGACGATTACAAGGATGAAGATGAGGTTGATCAAAATCAGAACTACCTGTAACCACCAACACCACCACCAGGTCGTCCACATGCAAATAATCGCAACGGTAGGGCTGCACCTCCACCTCAGGTATGAGATCATGACCATGTTCCTAAACTAAAATTGAATATTCTGCCATTTGATGGTAGATACGTTCCTAATATATATCTTACTTGGGAATTAGAAACTGAACAACGTTTTACATGCTTACAATATCCTGAGGATAGATGTGTTGCTGCTGCTGTTTGTGCTTTCACTAGTTTTGCTTGTGTATGGTGGTCTGAACATTGTAGATTATATCATATTCCAGCTACTTGGCTGCTTTGAAAGCTGCTATGCGTACTCGTTGGGTTCCACCATATTATCAATGTGAATTACTTAAAAAATTGCAGCGTTTAAGACAAGGAAAAAATTCTGTAGAGGAATATTATCAGGAATTACAAACTGGCATGATTAGATGTGGTATTGTTGAGGATAACGAAGCTATGCTTACATGTTTTATGGGTGGATTAAATAGAGAGATTCAGACCATTCTAGAGTATAAGGAGTATAATAATATCACTCGTTTATTCCATCTTGCTTGCAAAGTTGAACGTGAAGTGCAGGATCGATAGGCATTGGCGCGAACTAATTTTTTTGCAGGTCGACCTTCATTATGGGCACCACGTACACCCTCTACTTCCACACGTCCTACTTCAGCACCGCCTACTTCAGCCGCCAACTCCAACCACGATACAAGAAAACAGGCACTACCACCACCATCTGCGAAGAGCACACCTTCTGGTCCTGCACAGAGCTCTTCTTCACCTATGGCATCAACAAGGCAAACACATGAGGTTATATGTCGTCGTTTCAAGGGTGGAGGTCATTACGCAAGCAAATGTCCATCTCCGTGTGTGATGATTGTTACTGAGGATGGTGGGTTGAGTCCGCTAGTGACTATGATGAGGAGACTTTGGCTCTTATTGCAAGTGAAGAACATGGTGGAGATGATTCTGAACAAGAGACGCAATACATGGCTGCTGAAGACGCTGACAGGTATGAAAGTTTGGTTGCTCAACGTGTTTTGAGTGTGTAGGTAACACATGTTGAGCAAAATCAGAGACACAATTTGTTCCATACAAAGGGAGTTGTGAAGGAACATTCTGTTCGTGTCATCATTGATGGAGGGAGTTGCAACAACTTGGCTAGCATGGAGATGGTGGAGAAGCTAACTCTCACCACCAGACCACATCCTCATCCTTACTACATACAATGGTTCAACAACAACGACAAGGTTATGGTAAGACGTACTGTGCGTGTGCATTTTAGTATCACTACATATGCTGATTATGTTGATGGTGATGTGGTACCCATGCAAGCATGCTCCTTATTACTTGGTAGGCCATGGCAATTCGATAAAAAGTCTGTACACCATGGTAGAAACAATCAGTATACTCTTGTTCATAAGGATAAACATATTACTTTGCTTCCTATGTCTCCTGAACACATTTTGAAAGATGATCTTACTAGAGCTAGTAAAGCAAAACATGAGCAAAACAAGAGTGAAAATCAGATTGTGGCAACAGAATTTGAGCAACAAATGAAGCCTAACAACAAACCATCATCTATTGTTGCATCTGAAATTAATTAAAAATGGATGTTTACTTTGCCACCAAATCTGATATCGATAATCTGGATTTTAGCAATTCTGTTTGCTATGCTTTTGTGTGCAAAGAGGCATTATTTTCATTCGAGAACGTGCCTTCCTCTTTGCCTCCTACTGTCACTAACATTTTGCAGGAGTTCGCTGACGTCGTTCCACAAGACGTGCCACCAGGATTACCACCTATTCGAGGGATTGAGCATCACATTGACTTAATTCCCAGTGCATCACTACCCAACCGTGCACCATACCGTACCAATCCAGAGGAGACGAAGGAGATTATGCGTCAAGTACAGGAGCTGCTCGATAAAGGTTATATACACGAATCCCTTAGTCCTTGTATTGTTTCTATTATTCTAGTGCCAAAAAAGGATGGTACGTCGCGTATGTGTGTTGATTGTAGATGCATTAATAATATTACTATTCACTATCATCATCCCATTCCTAGGCTAGATGATATGCTTGATGAATTGAGTGGCTCTACGATATTCTCCAAAGTTGATTTGCATAGTGGATACCATCAAATTCGTATGAAATTGGGATATGAATGGAAAACAACATTTAAACTAAGTTTGGATTATATGAGTGGTTAGTCATGCCTTTTGGGTTAACTAATGCACCAAGTACTTTCATGAGATTAATGAACGAAGTTTTACGTGCTTTCATTGGACGATTTGTGGTAGTTTACTTTGATGATATACTGATTTATAGCAGATCTTTGGAGGAACATTTGGAACATTTATGTGCTGTTTTTATTGCTCTATGTGATGCACGTTTGTTTGGTAACCATGGGAAGTGCACCTTTTGCACCGACCGAGTATCTTTTCTTGGCTATGTTGTTACCCCGCAGGGAATTGAAGTTGATAAAGCCAAGATTGAAGCTATTGAGAGTTGGCCACAGCCCAAAACGGTCACACAAGTGAGGATTTTCTTGACCTCGCCGGTTTTCTATAGGCGTTTTGTGAGAGATTTCAGCACCATTGCTGCACCTCTCAATGAGCTTACAAAGAAGGATGTGCCTTTTGTTTGCGGTACCGCACAGGAAGAAGCCTTCATAGTATTGAAAGATAAATTGACACATGCTCCTTTGCTCCAACTTCCTGATTTTAATACGACTTTTGAGCTTGAATGTGATGCTAGTGAAATTAGATTAGGAGGTGTCTTATTACAAGATGGAAAACCTATTGCATACTTTTCTAAAAAATTGAGTGGACATAGTCTGAACTATTCTACTCATGACAAGGAATTATATGCTCTTGTTCGGACTTTAGAAACATGGCAACATTATTTATGGCCCAAAGAATTTGTTATACATTCTGATCATGAATCTTTGAAGCATATTAAAAGTCAAGGAAAACTGAACCGTAGACATGCTAAGTGGGTTGAATTCATTGAGAGTTTCCCTTATGTCATAAAACACAAAAAGGGTAAAGAAAATGTTATTGCTGATGCACTCTCTCGTTGTTATACTATGCTTTCACAACTTGACTTTAAAATATTTGGTTTGGAGACCATCAAAGATCAATATGTGCATGATGCTGAATTTAAAGATATATTGCAGAATTGTAAAGAAGGGAGAACATGGAACAAGTTCATCATTAATGATGGATTTGTGTTCCATGCTAACAAGTCATGCATTCCAGCTAGCTCCTTTCGTCTTTGGTTGTTGCAGGTGGTGCATGGAGGAGGATTAACGGGACACTTTGGCGTGAAGAAGACAGAGGATGTACTTGCTACACATTTCTTTTGGCCAAAGTTGAGCTGGGATGTTGAGCATTTTGTTGCTCACTGCACTACATGTCAAAAAGCTAAGTTACGACTCAATCCTCATTGTTTATATATGCCTTTGCTTGTACCTAGTGTTCCTTGTGAGGATATATCTATGGACTTTGTTTTAGGTTTACCTCGAACAAAGAAGGGGAGGGATAGTATATTTGTTGTCGTGGGTAGATTCTTGAAAATGGCACACTTTATACCATGTCATAAAAGCAATGCTGCTGCTTGATAACCCACAAGTATTGGGGAACAACAGTTTTCAAGGGTAGAGTATTCAACCCAAATTTATTGATTCGACACAAGGGGAGCCAAAGAATATTCACGAATATTAGCAGTTGAGTTGTCAATTCAACCACACCTGAAAGACTTAATATCTGCAGCAAAGTATTTAGTAGCAAAGTAGCATGGAAGTAACGGTAGCAAAAGTAACAGTGGCAGTTTTGTAGTGATTGTAACAGTAGCAGCAACAAAAGTAACTTAGCAAAGATCAATATGTGAAAAGCTCGTAGGCATTGGATCGGCAATGATAATTGTGTTGGATAATATTCATCATGTAGCAGTCATAACCTAGGGCGACACAGAACTAGCTCCAATTCATCAATATAATGTAGGCATGTATTCCATATATAGTCATACGTGCTTATGGAAAAGAACTTGCATGACATCTTTTGTCCTACCCTCCCGTAGCATTGGGGTCCATAAGGAAACTAAGGGATATTAAAGCCTCCTTTTAATAGAGAACCGGAATAAAGCATTAGCACTTAGTGAATACATGAACTCCTCAAACTACGGTAATCACCGGAAAGAATCCCATTTATTATCACCTTGGGTTATGCAGATCATAACACGTAATAGGTGTCTACAACTTGCAAGATAGGATCAAGAACTCACATATATTCATGAAAACATAATAGGTTCAGATCTGAAATCATGGCACTCGGGGGCCCTAGTGACAAGCATTAAGCATAACAAAGTCATAGCAACATCAGTCTCATAACATAGTGGATACTAGGGTCAAATCCTAACAAAACTAACTCGATTACATGATAAATCTCATCCAACCCATCACCGTCCAACAAGCCTATAATGGAATTACTCACTCCCGATGATAGAGGCGAGGGTGACGGTGAGCATCATGAAATTGGTGATGGAGGAAGGTTGTTGATGATGATGGCGACGGATTCCACCCTTCGGAGCCCCGAACAGACTCCAGATCAGCCCTCCCGATGAAGAACAGGAGGTGGCGGCGGCTCCGTATCGTAAAACGCGATGAATCCTTCTCTCTGATTTTTTTATCCGCAAACATGTATATATAGCGTTGGAATTAGGGTCGGAGACGGTCCAGGGGCCCCACAAGCCTGGGAGGCGTGCCCTAGGGGGGGGGGTAGGCGCGTCCCCAGGGCTTGTGGCCTATGGGTGGCCCCCCTCTGGTATCTTTTTCTGCCAGTATTTTTTATATATTCCAGAAATATTCTCCGTAAATTTTCAGGTTAATCCGAGAACTTTGATTTCTGCACAAAAATAACACCATGGCAATTTTGCTGAAAACAGCGACAGTCTAGGTTAGTTCCATTCAAATCATGCAAATTAGACTCCAAAACAAGGGCAAAAGAGTTTGGAAAAGTAGATACGATGGAGATGTGATGAGGACATCAATACCATTGTTACACCCACAGCCCCTGCTGCTATACATACTGGACCAATTACTAGAGCTCGCGCACGCCAATTAAATTATCAGGTACTTTCATTTCTTGGTAATGATTCTAATGTTCATGAGAATATGATGCTGCCTAAATTGGATACATTTGTCTTGCTTACAAATGAAGGGCCTAGCTTGGACAAGAAGGATGAACATTGGAGCAAGATCAAGCTGGAGATGATGGCATGCGCAAGGGGAACAAGAACAGAGTTACAAGTGATGATTTCAGGACTATGAAGCCACCATAATGAGTGCATGAAGCCTTGGACGAAATATACAAGATGCCCCTTCATAAATTTTGTCCACATCTTATTTTAGGTGCCGCGCCACCTTATTTTTGGGCCAGTCCCATGTAATTTCGAAATACTTGAGTATAGGCTATTTTTAGAGTCCGTATGTGTGGGGAAACAAGAGTTAGGGTTGGTTTCGGACCCCTCCTTCAAGGGCCACGAAATTCCCCCCTCTTCCTCCATATATACAGCCCTTAGGGCGCCGTTTAGACTTTGGGTTTTTTTAGACTAAAATTTCACCATAGCTGCAACTTCGCGTACTTCGTTTGTGTTCAACGACCAGACCAAGACGTCACAGAACCCCACCTTGATCAATAAAGCTTTCATCTTATATTCGCAATATCCAGATTGCAATCTTAGTTTCTTGCTTGTTCTTCGTTTGCTTGCAGGAAATAGACCTTCGTGGTCAGGTTGATCGTGCTCCGGCGTGGTCAATAACCTCTCGGAGTTGGTTTAGCGATTGCTAAGGCGCGACGTCCTCGCACGGTCGTAGTCGGATCGTGAAAGTCTACTCCTCCGAAACGATAATCACCATCTCATCGAAAGACGGGACACCTTTGTCTCTATCAAGTGGTATCAGATTTCCAGGTTGCTCGATGAGATTTTACAATTTTTCATAGTTTAGATCGAGTCTGTTCCTCAAACCTACAGTCCACGAAAAAGCCAAAAAAAATAGGGTTAGTTCATCATATCCGAACCAATCTGAGCCTTTGCATAATCTTTTTAGGGTTTTTGCTTTGTTGAATTTTTGGTTGCATCGTCATGTCAAGTTGCTGGTCTTAGCATCTAGTCCTTTAGAGTTTCAAGTTCTGTTCACAAGCTGTCACGCCGCCGCCGCACCATCGTCATCACCGCTGCCATATACCACCATCATCATCACCGCTGCTATATACTACCACTATCGTCATCACCGCTGCCATATACCACCATCATCATCACCGCTGCCATATACTACCACCATCGTCATCACTGTTGCCATATACCACCATCGTCATCACCGCTGCTATATACCACATATCCACCACCATCACGCTAATCCGAGTCCACCTCCATCACAGATTCGCCACCAGTCCATGTTCCACCGCCCTAGATATATCCGCCACCAGTCCGAGTTTCCACCAGATTCATCTCCGCCATTAGTCCTAGTCCGAGTCCAGTATTTGTTCCTTTGTTTTCGATTTCCAGATCACGCCATACTCCGAGTTGTGACCAAGTCGGACTCCCCAACTTGCGTGCTACCTGCAGTAGAAAAATAGTTCCAGTTTAAAAAAAAACTAAGTCTGGAAAATTCTGGCTAGGCAGTTTCTAGACCATTTGTAGACTTTTTCAAAAAAAAATTGTTGCGGAGCAAAAAAAAGTGAAAAAAAAATCAGAGTGTGCTCCTCCTTTGTTTATGGGCAGCATCGTGATTTTGTTAGTGTTCTAGGCTCGCGTCTCTAGTACGGTCTAGCCTAGGACCAGCACAGTACCATCGTTGAGCGTTTATTCAACGTTGCATCTCTGAATTGATTATTGCTGACCCTTTTTGCTACCATATATTAAGCCTTCCCCGCTCCACATACATCTACATCGTGCGTTTGACACCACCTGGCAATCGCTCTATCCAAGCTTTTTAGAGTTTTGACTACAACGGTTGCCGATCACCGCCTGCTGCTTGGTAAGAACTGGTAAGACTTTTAGATTCGCTTGACGGATTTGTGACACACCAACACCACTTCCTAGTAGTCTGTAGGATCATATTATTGTGTGTTTCTATTGCTGCTTACCATGGCAGGATCACAAGCAGACGAGACTGACTGGGAGAACATGACGAACAAAGAGTTACATGATAAGTTTCAGCAAATGATGAGTGGACAGGTGGAAGATGTGCTAAACAGATTTGAAGAGGCCATGGAGAAGATAGATGGCATTGAGAAGGCGTTCGAAAAAAAGCTCGATAACAAGTTTAATGAATTGCTCGCGCGTCTTTCACAACCACCGTCCGCTGCACCTGTCGCACCTCTACAGCAACAACAACAACAACATCGCCTTCCAAATCAAGTGGGACGAGCACTGCGTGTTCCCCTTGAGCCTGGTCAAACTTCTGGTGCCGCTGTACCTACTATTGATGCTTCTCTTGCTCCTGCTGCTACTGCAGAGGTGGATGACTATTACGAGGATGATGTTGATCAAAATCAGAACTACGTGCAACCACCAGCACCACCACCAGCAGGTCGACCTCATGCATATTATCACAATGGTGGGGCTGCAGCACCACCTCAGGTACGAGATCATGACCATATTCCTAAACTGAAATTAAATATTCCACCATTTGAGGGTAGATATGTTCCTGATATATATCTTACTTGGGAGTTGATGAGGACATGACTACCTTGGATACGACCAAAAATATTGCATACACGTATATTTGTGAGGTGATTTCTAATGCAAACTATGCAATAATTTATTTATGTCATCCAAGACAAAAATACTTCACAAACTTTTGTGCCATGTCTAATTGCAGGTGTATGGGACATTTGTACAATCCACATATGAAGATAAGGGAAAAAGAGAAGTTTATGTGCTGTTCAAAAAGTCCTCTCACGTCACTTTTGGGCCAAGAGAAGATAGAGTCCAAGTCTCTCACGTTCTGGATTCAGATTCGGACTGCACAGACATACCTGACTCAAAACGCCAAGAACTATTCCATACGGACTCCGAATTGGGTGATTCTTTTTTTGTTGGAAAGTAGATTTCGTGCTCTTTCCAACCCAATTGGTTTCACCTTCAAATTCATCCGGAGTGTTGAGTTGTCGTCAAAACAATCTGACACTGTAGCAGAATCCGAGTCAAACTACAAGTCCAAAGGTGTTGCATCACCTCCACTTGGGCCCATTGGCCTTGTACGACCTAGGGTTAGTTTTAGGCTGCCTTGGGACGTCCTCCCACCTCCTTGGCTGCCATCCCTTGCTCCTATATAAGTAGATCCATCTAGTAGCCTTTTGCTTGGGATTTGTTTAGTTAAAAGTTAGCCATTGCAACTTCGTGTACTTCATTTGTGTCCAACGACCAGACCAAGACCGCTTTCGGATCCCCACCTTTATCAATACTTCATTTATATTCGCAATATTCATATTGCATTATCATATTCTTGCTTGTTCTTCGATTGCGTGCAGGAATAGACCTTCGTGGTCAGGCTGATTGTGCTTTCAGCATCGTCAGTAACCTCAGGAGATTGGTTTAGCGATTGCTAAGGCGTAACGTCGTGCACATTTGTAGTCGGATCGTCAAAGTCGACTCCACCAAATCGATAGCTATCATCTCATGGAAAGATCGGGACACCTTTGCCTCTATCAAGTGGTATCAGTTTTCAGGTTGCTCGGTGAGAATTTCCAGTTATCCCTAGATTAGATTTATTTTCTTACCTATTATCCAAAGAAAAAGCCACAAAAAAAAGTTAGATCTATTCATCCTTTATCCAAGCCAGTCTGAGCCTTCGCAATTTTCTTTTCAGTGCTTGTATAGTTGAATTATCGGTTGCATCGTCGTGTCGAGTTGCTGGTCTTAGTGTCTAGTTCGTTTAGAGTTTCGAGTTCTGTTCACATTAGTCACGCCGCCGCTGCATCATTATCCCTTCCGCTGTCCACCACCTCCCATCCATCAATTTCCACTACGTGCTACCCACCGTTCATTGTCATAATCATAGCTGACGCCGTTCATATCTTTGCTTGATCCAATCTGCATCTTATCTAGTTTGTTTTGGAAAGAGAGAAAAAAAAAGTCAGAAAAAGTCAGAAAAAAAAGTGAGAGAAAAAAAAGAGGGAAGAAAAAAAACACAAAATTCGGATCTATCTAGACTCACTCTCGTATCTGAATTCAGATTCGAACCTGTTTTGCGCACTGTTCAGTAAAACAGGCGTATCTTTCTCACACGAAGTCCGTTTTGGCTCCGTGAGTACTCAAATTAAAGCTAGCGATGAGCCGCATCTAAATAGTTGAAGAAGTTAGTTCAATATTTGATACTTAAAAATCGGCTTCTAAATAGGTCTTTTTGCCCTCTGAAGTTCGTGAACACAGCTTGTTCCAGTTTTTCAGGCCAGTTTTAGAATTTTTTGACTCCTCATATCAACTCAGAATTGAGTGATTCTTTTTGCATTTGAAAGCTTGAGTCAGTACCATTCTTGAGAAAAATTATCAAAAAATTGGCACAAACTTTTATAGAGTAAAGTTGGAGAGAGAGTTGTTGGTATATCCTACTTGGTAGTTGTTTCTCATCATTATCTTTACTGCCATTATGATCTTCACTTATATCTTGCTGTCCAGAGCTACTTCATATCCTTTATTGATGCTAGTTGTGCAACGCCGTGACCTCATTAGTGTTCTAGGCTGGCGTCTCTAGTCCGGTCTAGCCTAGGACCAGCATAGTACCGTCGTTGAGCGTTTATTCAACATTGCATCTCTGAATTGATTATTGCTAATCTTTTGCTACCAAATATTTAAGCCTTCCAAGCTCCACATATTTCTACACCGTGTATACGTACGTTCCCCTGGCAATCGCTTTACTCAATCTTCGGAGTTATTTGACACCGCTAGTTGCCTGTCACCACCTGCTGCATGGTAAGAACTTGTAAGATATTGATATTTGCTATACTGTGAGTGTTTTACCACCACATCCTAGTAGTTCATAGGAACATTATTCTCGGATTTTGTTTCTTGTTTTCTACTAACTATGGTAGGTTCCGGAGTTGTTAGTTCTTGGGCTTCATCGATCGTGGGAGATTTGCCACCAACTAAGAAAATACAACAACCGTCACAAGAGGAGCAACAACATCAGAATGCACATAATCAGGTTAATGTTTCCATGCCACCATTTACTGGTCGTTTTAGGCCTGATTTATATATTGAATGGGAGTACAAAATAAATGCTATATTTGCTTCTCATAATTTTGATGAGCGTAGAAAAGTTAAATCTGCGGTTAGTACGTTCAGTAGCTTTGCTTTAGTTTGGTGGAGCGAACATTGTCGGTTATACCCTGATTATATACCTACTACTTGGGATGATTTAAAACTTCTCATGAGAGATAGATTCGTCGATGTTTATTATACTCGTGGCATGATTAAAAAACTAGAACATTTAAAACAAGGTAGTGACACCGTAACAAAATATTATGATGATTTACAAACTACCTTGTTGCATACCTTTTTAGAAGAAAGTGAAGAAGATTTAATGGATAGATTTTGGGGAGGATTAAGCCGTGATATTCAGGAGATACTAATTCATGAAGAGTGTTATCCTATGGACCATTTGTTTCGTCTTGCTTGCAAAGCTGAACAGGAAATAAAACGACGTGTTGCCCATAAGGAGAATAAGCACACGGTGCACATTCCAAGAGTTGATACGGTTGTTCCTTCAACTACTAGTTGTACTATGACAACCACATCCATTGTTGTGAGGACTACATCACCTCCACCATGTGACACATCACCCCCGAGAGTGGCTACATCAGCTGAGTTGATCATAAGAGGTAATGACAAAGGTACTGATCTTCCACCTCTACATGAGAATGAGGAATGCCTTGTCAATTTAAATGCAGCATCTGATCAGCTACCCACTACTTTGATCACACCACCTATTTTAGAGGACTATGTTGATAATTTGACTTTGCCATGTGACCAAACAACTAAAAGATCAACAATTTCGAGTGGACCCATTGAATTAACTATTAATATGAAAGAACCATGTGAATCAGGGAATAAATCAGATTTGGATCAAATACATTTGAAAATAATTGTGCCAATGTTTAATCATTTTGATATGACCTCTAATCTTGGTGATGATTCTGTATCAAATGACTTATTGCATGTTTTCTTATTTAAGCATGTTGTAGCATGTAAATTTGATGCAAGTAAGGTTTATTCACCAATGTTGGGATGGTTTAATGATGAACATTGTCAACCTTTTGAAATGAATAAGGGCTTCACTTATATGTGCAAATTGAGTTGCAATATTTTCATGTCTTCTAATACTTGTGATAATATTTTGGCTTTACATTTTATGAACTATGAAAGTTACTCATGTATACATGTGTCATATGTGCAAAAATCAAGGGAAGTAAAAATGGATGACATATACATATACAACATGTACACCTTGTTTTTTTGTTAGCCACATTTCAGATTAAGCAACGCCGAGGACGGCTTTGTTTTCAAGAAGGGGAGGATGATGAGGACATGACTACCTTGGATACGACCAAAAATATTGCATACACGTATATTTGTGAGGTGATTTCTAATGCAAACTATGCAATAATTTATTTATGTCATCCAAGACAAAAATACTTCACAAACTTTTGTGCCATGTCTAATTGCAGGTGTATGGGACATTTGTACAATCCACATATGAAGATAAGGGAAAAAGAGAAGTTTATGTGCTGTTCAAAAAGTCCTCTCGCGTCACTTTTGGGCCAAGAGAAGATAGAGTCCAAGTCTCTCACGTTCTGGATTCAGATTCGGACTGCACAGACATACCTGACTCAAAACGCCAAGAACTATTCCATACGGACTCCGAATTGGGTGATTCTTTTTTTTGTTGGAAAGTAGATTTCGTGCTCTTTCCAACCCAATTGGTTTCACCTTCAAATTCATCCGGAGTGTTGAGTTGTCGTCGAAACAATCTGACATTGTAGCAGAATCCGAGTCAAACTACAAGTCCAAAGGTGTTGCATCACCTCCACTTGGGCCCATTGGCCTTGTACGACCTAGGGTTAGTTTTAGGCTGCCTTGGGACGTCCTCCCACCTCCTTGGCTGCCACCCCTTGCTAGTAGCCTTTTTTTCTTGGGATTTGTTTAGATTAAAAGTTCGCCATAGCTGCAACTTCGCGTACTTCGTAAGAATGGTATTGATGTCCTCATAGCTGCAACTTCGCGTAGTTCGCCATAGGTGTAACAATGGTATTGATGTCCTCATCATTGGCTGTGGGTGTAACATGGCAACATTATTTATGGCCTGATGAGGACATCAATACCATTGTTACACCCACAGCCCCTGCTGCTATACATACTGGACCAATTACTAGAGCTCGCGCACGCCAATTAAATTATCAGGTACTTTCGTTTCTTGGTAATGATTCTAATGTTCATGAGAATATGATGCTGCTTAAATTGGATACATTTGTTTTGCTTACAAATGAAGGGCCTAGCTTGGACAAGAAAGAGGAACCTTGGAGCAAGTTCAAGCATGGAGATGAGGGCATGCGCAAGGGGAACAAGAACGGAGTTACAAGTGATGATTTCAGGACTTTGAAGCCACCATAATGAGTGCAGGAAGCCTTGGACGAAATATACAAGATGCCACTTCATAAATTTTGTCCAGAGGCTATTATAGGTGCTGCGTCACCTTATTATTGGGCCAGGCCCATGTAATTTCGAAATACTTGGGTATAGGCTGTTTTTAGAGTCCGTATGTGTGGGGAAACAAGAGATAGGGTTGGTTTGGGACCCCTCCTTCAAGGGCCACGAAATCCCCTCCTCTTCCTCCATATATACAGCCCTTAGGGCACCGTTTAGACTTTGGGTTTTGTTTAGATTAAAAGTTCGCCATAGCTGCAACTTCGCGTACTTCGTTTGTGTTCAACGATCAGACCAAGACGTCACAGAACCCCACCTTGATCAATAAAGCTTTCATCTTATATTCGCGATATCCAGATTGCAAATCTTAGTTTCTTGCTTGTTCTTCGTTTGCTTGCAGGAGATAGACCCTCGTGGTCAGGTTGATTGTGCTCCGGCGTGGTCAATAACCTCTCGGAGTTGGTTTAGTGATTGCTAAGGCGCGACGTCCTCGCACGTTCGTAGTCGGATCGTCAAAGTCTACTCCACCAAAAACGATAGCTATCATCTCATCGAAAGATCAGGACACCCTCGCCTCTATCAAGTGGTATCAGATTTTCAGGTTGCTCGGTGAGATTTTACAGTTTTTCGTAGTTTAGATCGAGTCTGTTCTTCATACCTACAGTCCACGAAAAAGCCAAAAAAAATTACGGTTAGTTCATCATATCCGAACCAATCTGAGCCTTTGCATAATCTTTTTAGGGTTTTTGCTTTGTTGATTTTGCGGTTGCATCGTCGTGTCTAGTTGCTGGTCTTAGCGTCTAGTCCTTTAGAGTTTTGAGTTCTGTCACAGTTTGTCACGCCGCCGCCGCACCATATACCACCACCGCTGCCATATACCACCACCGCTGCCATATCCTACCACCGCTGCCATATACCATCACCGCTGCCATATTCTACCACCATATATCCACCAACAATCCGAGTTCTTTTCATATTAGGTTTGTTTTCGAGACCCATCTATTTTCCGATTCGTGTTTCCTTGCCTGAGTAGGATACGAAAAAAAAAGTCTGGAGACCCCCGGGCAGTTTTTAGGCCAAAATTTTGGCAGTCAAAAATATTTTTTCCCTATCCTATTTTTAGGTCCCAGGGAGCGTTTTGAGACACTCGCCATCATAGTGATTTTTTGTCGCACTTTTTCGTCGTCGCTGCCCTGATTTCCAAAAAAAAATTTGTCAAAAAAAAATTTCGTGCCAATCCTGATAGTTTGACTTGGGAAGAGTTTTGAGACACTCGCCATTATAGTGATTTTTTGCAAAAAAAAAGGAGCGAAAAAAAAAGCGAAAAAAAAAACGATTTTATTTTTTATTTTTTTAGAGTGTGCTCTTCCCTTGTTTATGTGCCGCGCCGTGATTTTGTTATTGTTCTAGGCTCGCGTCTCTAGTACGGTCTAGCCTAGGACCAGCACAGTACCGTCGTTGAGCGTTTATTCAACTTTGCATCTCTGAATTGATTATTGCTGACCCTTTTTGCTACCATATCATAAGCCTTCCCAGCTCCACATACATCTACATCGTGCGTTTGACACCACCTGGCAATCGCTCTATCCAAGCTTTGTGAGTTTTGACTACAAAGGTTGCCGATCACCACCTGCTGCTGGGTAAGAACTGGTAAGAATTTGAGTTTTGCTTGACGGATTTGTGACACCACACCACCACCACTTCCTAGTAGTCTGTAGGATCATATTCTTGTGTGTTTCTATTGCTGCTAACCATGGCAGGATCACAAGCCGATGAGACTGATTGGGAGAACATGACGAACAAACAGCTACATGATAAATTTCAGCAAATGATGAGTGGACAGGTGCAAGATGTGCTAAACAGATTTGAAGAGGCCATGGAGAAGATAGATGGAATTGAGAAGACGTTCGAAACAAAGCTCGATAACAAGTTTAATGAATTGCTCGCGCGTCTTCCACAACCACCGCCGGCTGCACCTGTCGCACCTCTACAACAACAACAACGTCGCCTTCCAAATCAAGTGCGACTGATAGAGGCGAGGGTGTCCCGATCTTTCGATGAGATGATAGCTATTGTTTTTGGTGGAGTAGACTTTGACGATCCGACTACGAACGTGCGACGACGTCGCGCCTTAGCAATCGCTAAACCAACTCCGAGAGGTTATTGACCACGCCGGAGCACAATCAACCTGACCACGAGGGTCTATCTCCTGCAAGCAAACGAAGAACAAGCAAGAAACTAAGATTTGCAATCTGGATATTGCGAATATAAGATGAAAACTTTATTGATCAAGGTGGGGTTCTGTGACGTCTTGGTCTGGTCGTTGAACACAAACGAAGTACGCGAAGTTGCAGCTATGGCGAACTTTTAATCTAAACAAAACCCAAGCAAAAAGCTGCTAGATGGATCTACTTATATAGGAGCAAGGGGTGGCGGCCAAGGAGGTGGGAGGACGTCCCAAGGCAGCCTAAAACTAACCCTAGGTCGTACAAGGCCAATGGGCCCAAGTGGAGGTGATGCAACACCTTTGGACTTGTGGTTTGACTCGGATTCTGCTATAGCGTCAGATTGTTTCGACGACAACTCAACGCTCCGGATGAATTTGAAGCTGAAACCAATTGGGTTAGAAAGAGCACAAAATCTACTTTCCAACAAAAAAAGAATCACCCAATTCGGAGTCCGTATGAAAAAGTTCTTGGCGTTTTGAGTCAGGTATGTCTGTGCAGTCCGAATCTGAATCCAGAACGTGAGAGACTTGGACTCTATCTTCTCTTGGCCCAAAAGTGACGTGAAAGGACTTTTTGAACAGCACATAAACTTCTCTTTTTCCCTTATGTTCATATGTGGATTGTACAAATGTCCCATACACCTGCAATTAGACATGGTGATGAGGACATCAATACCATTGTTACACCCACAGCCCTGCTGCTATACATACTGGACCAATTACTAGAGCTCGCGCACGCCAATTAAATTATCAGGTACTTTCGTTTCTTGGTAATGATTCTAATGTTCATGAGAATATGATGCTGCCTAAATTGGATAGATTTGTTTTGCTTACAAATGAAGGGCCTAGCTTGGACAAGAAAGAGGAACCTTGGAGCAAGTTCAAGCATGGAGATGATGGCATGCGCAAGGGGAACAAGAACGGAGTTACAAGTGATGATTTCAGGACTTTGAAGCCACCATAAGGAGTGCAGGAAGCCTTGGACGAAATATACAAGATGCCACTTCATAAATTTCGTCCAGAGGCTATTATAGGTGCTGCGTCACCTTATTATTGGGCCAGGCCCATGTAATTTCGAAATACTTGAGTATAGACTATTTTTAGAGTCCGTATGTGTGGGGAAACAAGAGATAGGGTTGGTTTCGGACCCCTCCTTCAAGGGCCACGAAATCCCCCCCTCTTCCTCCATATATACAGCCCTTAGGGCACCGTTTAGACTTTGGGGATTTGTTTAGTTAAAAGTTAGCCATTGCAACTTCGTGTACTTCGTTTGTGTCCAACGACCAGACCAAGACCACTTTCGGATCCCCATCATTATCAATACTTCATCTATATTCGCAATATTCAGATTGCATTATCATATTCTTGCTTGTTCTTCGATTGCGTGCAGGAATAGACCTTCGTGGTCAGGCTGATCGTGCTTATAGCATCGTCAGTAACCTCAGGAGATTGGTTTAGCGATTGCTAAGGCGCAACGTCGTGCACGTTTGTAGTCGGATCGTCAAAGTCGACTCCACCAAATCGATAGTTACCATCTCATCGAAAGATCGCGACACCCTCGCCTCTATCAAGTGGTATCAGATTCCCAGGTTGCTCGGTGAGATTTACAGTTTTTCGTAGTTTAGATCGAGTCTGTTCTTCATACCTACAGTCCAGGAAAAAGCCAAAAAAAAAAAATTTAGGGTTAGTTCATCATATCCGAACCAATCTGAGCCTTTGCATAATCTTTTTAGGGTTTTTGCTTTGTTGAATTTGCGGTTGCATCGTCGTGTCAAGTTGCTGGTCTTAGCGTCTAGTTCTTTAGAGTTTCGAGTTCTGTTCACAAGTTGTCACGCCGCCGCCGCACCATCATCATCGCCCCTACCGTATACCACCACAGCTTATCTGCTATTTCTCTGAGTCCATATACCACCACCGATCCGAGTCCATATACCACCACCAATCCGAGTCCATATACCACCACCAATCCGAGCCCACATATACTACCGTCATATACCATCACCAGTCCGAGTTCCACCAGATTCATCTCTGCCACCAGTCCTAGTCCGAGTCCAGTATTTATTCCTTTATTTTAGAGTTCCAGATCACGCGATACTACGAGTTGTGAACAAGTCGGATTCCCCAATTTTCGCGCTACCCGCAGAAGAAAAATAGTTCCAGTTTCCAAAAAAAAAAAACTAAGTCTGGAAAATTCTGGCTAGGCAGTTTTTAGACCATTTGTAGACTTTTTCAAAAAAAAATTGTTGCGGAGCAAAAAAAAAAGACAAAAAAAAAGTGCAAAAAAAAAGAAAAAATTCAGAGTGTGCTCCTCCCTTGTTTACGTGCAGCGCCGTGATTTTTGTTAGTGTTCTAGGCTCGCGTCTCTAGCACGGTCTAGCCTAGGACCAGCATAGTACCGTCGTTGAGAGTTTATTCAACATTGCATCTCTGAATTGATTATTGCTGACCCTTTTTGCTACCATATCATAAGCCTTCCCAGCTCCACATACATCTACATCGTGCGTTTGACACCACCTGGCAATCGCTCTGTCCAAGCTCTGAGAGTTTTGACTACAAAGGTTGCCGATCACCACCTGCTGCTGGGTAAGAACTGGTAAGAATTTGAGATTTGCTTGACGGATTTGTGACACCACACCACCACCACTTTCTAGTAGTCTGTAGGATCATATTCTTGTGTGTTTCTATTGCTGCTAACCATGGCAGGATCACAAGCCGACGAGATTGACTGGGAGAACATGACGAACAAGGAGTTGCATGATAAATTTCAACAAATGATGAGTGGCCAGGTGGGAGATGTGCTAAACAGATTTGAAGAGGCCATGGAGAAGATAGATGGCATGGAGAAGTCGTTCGAGACAAAGCTGGATAACAAGTTTAATGAATTGCTCACGCGTCTTCCCCAACCACCACCGGCTGCACCTGTCGCACCTCTGCAACGACAACAACAACGCCCCCTTCCAAATCAGTTCGGACGAGCGAAGCGTGTTCCTCTTGAGTGATGAGGACATCAATACCATTGTTACACCCACAGCCCCTGCTTCTATACATACTGGACCAATTACTAGAGCTCGCGCACGCCAATTAAATTATCAGGTACTTTCGTTTCTTGGTAATGATTCTAAAGTTCATGAGAATATGATGCTGCCTAAATTGGATACATTTGTTTTGCTTACAAATGAAGGCCCTAGCTTGGACAAGAAAGAGGAACCTTGGAGCAAGTTCAAGCATGGAGATGATGGCATGCACAAGGGGAACAAGAACGGAGTTACAAGTGATGATTTCAGGACATTGAAGCCACCATAATGAGTGCAGGAAGCCTTGGACGAAATATACAAGATGTCACTTCATAAATTTCGTCCAGAGGCTATTATAGGTGCTGCGTCACCTTATTATTGGGCCAGGCCCATGTAATTTCGAAATACTTGAGTATAGGCTGTTTTTAGAGTCCGTATGTGTGGGGAAACAAGAGATAGGGTTGGTTTCGGACCCCTCCTTCAAGGGCCACGAAATCCCCTCCTCTTCCTCCATATATACAGCCCTTAGGGCACCGTTTAGACTTTGGGTTTTGTTTAGATTAAAAGTTTGCCATAGCTGCAACTTCGCGTACTTCATTTGTGTTCAACGACCAGACCAAGACGTCACAGAACCCCACCTTGATCAATAAAGCTTTCATCTTATATTCGCAATATCCAGATTGCAAATCTTAGTTTCTTGCTTGTTCTTCGTTTGCTTGCAGGAGATAGACCCTCGTGGTCAGGTTGATTGTGCTCCGGCGTGGTCAATAACCTCTCGGAGTTGGTTTAGCGATTGCTAAGGCGCGACGTCCTCGCACGTTCGTAGTCGGATCGTCAAAGTCTACTCCACCAAAAACGATAGCTATCATCTCATCGAAAGATCGGGACACCCTCGCCTCTATCAAGTGGTATCAGATTCCCAGGTTGCTCGGTGAGATTTACAGTTTTTCGTAGTTTAGATCGAGTCTGTTCTTCATACCTACAGTCCAGGAAAAAGCCAAAAAAAAAAAATTTAGGGTTAGTTCATCATATCCGAACCAATCTGAGCCTTTGCATAATCTTTTTAGGGTTTTGCTTTGTTGAATTTGCGGTTGCATCATCGTGTCAAGTTGCTGGTCTTAGCGTCTAGTTCTTTAGAGTTTCGAGTTCTGTTCACAAGTTGTCACGCCGCCGCCGCACCATCATCATCGCCCCTACCATATACCACCACCGATCCGAGTCCAGATACCACCACCGATCCGAGTCCATATACCACCACCTATCCGAGCCCACATATACTACCGTCATATACCATCACCAGTCCGAGTTCCACCATATTCATCTCTGCCACCAGTCCTAGTCCGAGTCCAGTATTTATTCCTTTATTTTAGAGTTCCAGATCACGCGATACTACGAGTCGTGAACAAGTCGGATTCCCCAATTTTCGTGCTACCCGCAGAAGAAAAATAGTTCCAGTTTAAAAAAAAAAAAAACTAAGTCTGGAAAATTCTGGCTAGGCAGTTTTTAGACCATTTGTAGACTTTTTCGAAAAAAATTGTTGCGGAGCAAAAAAAAAAGAGGAAAAAAGAGGAAAAAAAAGTGCAAAAAAAAAAAATTTCAGAGTGTGCTCCTCCCTTGTTTACGTGCAGCGCCGTGATTTTTGTTAGTGTTCTAGGCTCGCGTCTCTAGCACGGTCTAGCCTAGGACCAGCACAGTACCGTCGTTGAGAGTTTATTCAACATTGCATCTCTGAATTGATTATTGCTGACCCTTTTTGCTACCATATCATAAGCCTTCCCAGCTCCACATACATCTACATCGTGCGTTTGACACCACCTGGCAATCGCTCTGTCCAAGCTCTGAGAGTTTTGACTACAAAAGTTGCCGATCACCACCTGCTGCTGGGTAAGAACTGGTAAGAATTTGAGATTTGCTTGACGGATTTGTGACACCACACCACACCACCACCACTTTCTAGTAGTCTGTAGGATCATATTCTTGTGTGTTTCTATTGCTGCTAACCATGGCAGGATCACAAGCCGACGAGATTGACTGGGAGAACATGACGAACAAGGAGTTGCATGATAAATTTCAGCAAATGATGAGTGGCCAGGTGGGAGATGTGCTAAACAGATTTGAAGAGGCCATGGAGAAGATAGATGGCATGGAGAAGTCGTTCGAGACAAAGCTGGATAACAAGTTTAATGAACTGCTCACGCGTCTTCCCCAACCACCACCGGCTGCACCTGTCGCACCTCTGCAACGACAACAACAACGCCCCCTTCCAAATCAGTTCGGACGAGCGAAGCGTGTTCCTCTTGAGGATGGCCAAACTTCTGGTGCTGCTGTACCTACTATTGATGCTTCTTTGGCTCCTGCTCCTGCTGCTGCTGGTGCCGAGGAGGAGGATGATTACGCGGGTGATTATGAGGATGAGGTTGATCAAAATCATAACTACGCGCAACCACCAGCACCAGGTCGTCCACATGCAAATAATCGCAATGGTAGGCCTGCACCACCACTTCAGGTACGAGATCATGACCATCTTCCTAAATTAAAATTGAATATTCCACCATTCGAGGGAAGATATGTTCCTGATATATATCTTACTTGGGAGTTAGAAACTGAACAACGTTTTACATGTTTACAATATCCCGAGGAACGACGTGTTGCTGCTGCTGTTTGTGCTTTCACTAGTTTTGCATGTGTATGGTGGTCTGAACATTGTAGATTATATCCTATTCCAGCTACGTGGGCTGCTTTGAAAACTGCTATGCGTACTCGTTGGGTTCCACCATATTATCAACGTGAATTACTTCAAAAATTGCAGCGCTTAAGACAAGGAAAAAATTCTGTAGAAGAATATTATCAGGAATTACAAACTGGCATGATTAGATGTGGTATTGTTGAGGAGAATGAAGCTATGCTTGCACGTTTCATGGGTGGATTAAATAGAGAGATTCAGACCATTCTAGAGTATAAGGAGTATAATAAGATCACTCGTTTATTCCATCTTGCTTGTAAAGCTGAACGTGAAGTGCAGGATCGACAGGCATTGGCGCGAACTAATTTTTCTGCAGGTCGATCTTCATCATGGACACCGCGTGCCTCCTCTACTCCCACACGTCCTACTGCGGCACCACTGACTTCAGCCGCCAATTCCAACCGAGATACAAGAAAACAGGCACCACCACCACCATCTGCCAAGAGTACACCTTCTGGGCCTGCCCAGAGCTCTTCTTCATCTATGGCATCAACAGGGCACACACATGATATTATTTGTCGTCGTTGTAAGGGAAGAGGTCATTATGCGAGAGAATGCCAATCTCCGCGTGTTATGATTGCTACTGAGGATGGTGGGTATGAGTCCGCTAGTGATTATGATGAGGAGACTTTGGCTCTTATTACAAGTGAAGAACACGGTGGAGATGATTCTGATCATGAGACGCAATACATGGCTCCTGAAGACGCTGACAGGTATGAAAGTTTAGTTGCTCAACGTGTTTTGAGTGTGCAGGTCACACAAGCTGAGCAAAATCAGAGGCATAATTTGTTCCATACAAAGGGAGTTGTGAAGGAACGTTCTGTTCGCGTCATCATAGATGGAGGGAGCTGCAACAACTTGGCTAGCATGGAGATGGTGGAGAAGCTATCTCTCACCACAAGACCACATCCACATCCTTACTATATCCAATGGTTCAACAACAGCGGCAAGGTTAAGGTAACACGTACTGTTCGTGTGCATTTTAGTATCTCTACATATGCTGATTATGTTGATTGTGATGTGGTACCCATGCAAGCATGTTCATTATTACTTGGTAGACCATGGCAATTTGATAAAAATTCTGTACACCATGGTAGAAACAATCAGTATACTCTTGTTCATAAGGATAAACATATTACTTTGCTTCCTATGACTCCTGATTCTATTTTGAAAGATGATATTAATAGAGCTAGTAAAGCAAAGCAGGAGAAAAATAAGAGTGAAAATCAGATTGTGGCAAAAGAATTTGAGCAACAAATGAAGCCTAATAATAAACCATCTAGTGTTGCTTCTGAAATTAAATTGAAAAGTGCATGCTTACTTGCCACCAAATCTGATATTGATGAGCTAGATTTCAGCAATTCTGTTTGCTATGCTTTTGTGTGCAAAGAGGCGTTATTTTCATTCGAGGACGTGCCTTCCTCTTTGCCTCCTGCGGTCACTAACATTTTGTAGGAGTTCGCTAACGTCTTTCCACAAGACGTGCCACCGGGATTACCACCTATTCGCGGGATTGAGCATCAGATTGACTTAATTCCCGGTGCTTCGTTGCCAAACCGTGCGCCATACCGTACCAATCCAGAGGAGACGAAGGAGATTATGCGTCAAGTACAGGAGCTGCTCGACAAAGGTTATATACGCGAATCTCTTAGTCCTTGTGCTGTTCCTATTATACTAGTGCCAAAAAAGGATGGTACGTCGCGTATGTGTGTTGATTGTAGAGGCATTAATAATATTACTATTCGTTATCGTCATCCTATTCCTAGGCTAGATGATATGCTTGATGAATTGAGTGGCTCTACAATATTCTCCAAAGTTGATTTGCGTAGTGGATACCATCAAATTCGTATGAAATTGGGAGATGAATGGAAAACAGCATTTAAAACTAAGTTCGGTTTATATGAGTGGTTAGCCATGCCTTTTGGGTTAACTAATGCACCTAGTACTTTCATGAGATTAATGAACGAAGTTTTACGTGCTTTCATTGGATGATTTGTGGTAGTTTACTTTGATGATATATTGATTTATAGCAGATCTTTGGAGGAACATTTGGAACATTTACGTGCTGTTTTTATTGCTCTACGTGATGCACGTTTGTTTGGTAACCTTGGGAAGTGCACCTTTTGCACCGACCGAGTATCTTTTCTTGGCTATGTTGTTACTCCACAGGGAATTGAAGTTGATAAAGCCAAGATTGAAGCTATTGAGAGTTGGCCGCAGCCCAAAACGGTCACACAAGTGAGTAGTTTCCTTGGCCTCGCTGGTTTCTATAGGCGTTTTGTGAGAGATTTCAGTACCATTGCTGCACCTCTCAACGAGCTTACAAAGAAGGATGTGCCTTTTGTTTGGGGTACCGCACAGGAAGAAGCCTTCACGGTGTTGAAAGATAAGTTAACACATGCTCCTTTACTCCAACTTCCTGATTTTAATAAGACTTTTGAGCTTGAATGTGATGCTAGTGGAATTGGATTAGGAGGTGTGTTATTACAAGATGGCAAACCTGTTGCATACTTTTCTGAAAAATTGAGTGGGCCTAGTCTGAATTACTCTACTTATGATAAGGAATTATATGCTCTTGTTCGGACTTTGGAAACATGGCAACATTATTCATGGCCCAAAGAATTTGTTATTCATTCTGATCATGAATCTTTGAAACATATTAAAAGTCAAGCCAAACTGAACCGTAGACATGCTAAATGGGTTGAATTCATTGAGACTTTCCCTTATGTCATTAAACACAAGAAGGGTAAAGAAAATGTTATTGCTGATGCATTGTCTCGTCGTTATACTATGCTTTCACAACTTGACTTTAAAATATTTGGTTTGGAGACCATCAAAGATCAATATGTGCATGATGCTGAATTTAAAGATGTATTGCAGAATTGTAAAGAAGGGAGAACATGGAACAAGTTCGTCGTTAACGATGGATTTGTGTTTCGTGCTAACAAGCTATGCATTCCAGCTAGCTCCGTTCGTCTTTTGTTGTTGCAGGAGGCGCATGGAGGAGGATTAATGGGACACTTTGGCGTAAAGAAGACGGAGGATGTACTTGCTACACATTTCTTTTGGCCAAAGATGAGACGGGATGTTGAGTGCTTTGTTGCTCGCTGCACTACATGTCAAAAAGCTAAGTCACGACTCAATCCTCATGGTTTATATATGCCTTTGCCTGTACCTAGTGTTCCATGGGAGGATACATCTATGGACTTTGTTTTGGGTTTACCTCGAACAAAGAAGGGGAGGGATAGCATATTTGTTGTCGTGGATAGGTTCTCGAAAATGGCACACTTTATACCATGTCATAAAAGCGATGATGCTGCTAATGTTGCTGATTTGTTCTTTCGTGAAATTATTCGCTTGCATGGTGTGCCAAATACTATTGTTTCAGATCATGATACCAAATTTCTTAGCCACTTTTGGAGATGTTTATGGGCTAAGTTGGGGACTAAACTGCTTTTTAGTACTACTTGTCACCCCCAAACTGATGGACAAACTGAAGTAGTCAATAGAACTTTGTCTACTATGCTTAGGGCTATTTTGAAGAATAACAAGAAAATGTGGGAAGAATGCTTGCCTCATATTGAATTTGCTTATAATCGTTCGTTGCATTCTACTACTAAGATGTGCCCTTTTGAAATTGTATATGGTTTCCTACCTCGTGCACCTATTGATTTGTTGCCTCTTCCATCTTCGGAGAAGGTTAATTTTGATGCTAAACAACGTGCTGAATTGATCGTAAAAATGCATGAGTTAACTAAGGAGAACATTGAGCGTATGATTGCTAAATATAAACTTGCTGGAGATAAGGGTAGAAAACATGTTGTGTTTGCACCTGGAGATCTTGTTTGGTTACATTTGCGTAAGGATAGATTTCCTGATTTGCGCAAATCAAAGCTAATGCCACGTGCTGATGGTCCTTTTAAGGTGTTAGAGAAAATAAATGATAATGCATATAAACTTGAGCTGCCTGCAGATTTTGGGGTTAGTCCCACTTTTAACATTGCAGATTTGAAGCCTTATTTGGGTGAGGAAGATGAGCTTCCGTCGAGGACGACTTCATTTCAAGAAGGGGAGGATGATGAGGACATCAATACCATTGTTACACCCACAGCCCCTGCTGCTATACATACTGGACCAATTACTAGAGCTCGCGCACGCCAATTAAATTATCAGGTACTTTCGTTTCTTGGTAATGATTCTAATGTTCATGAGAATATGATGCTGCCTAAATTGGTTACATTTGTTTTGCTTACAAATGAAGGGCCTAGCTTGGACAAGAAAGAGGAACCTTGGAGCAAGTTCAAGCATGGAGATGATGGCATGCGCAAGGGGAACAAGAACGGAGTTACAAGTGATGATTTCAGGACTTTGAAGCCACCATAAGGAGTGCAGGAAGCCTTGGACGAAATATACAAGATGCCACTTCATAAATTTCGTCCAGAGGCTATTATAGGTGCTGCGTCACCTTATTATTGGGCCAGGCCCGTGTAATTTCGAAATACTTGAGTATAGGCTATTTTTAGAGTCCGTATGTGTGGGGAAACAAGAGATAGGGTTGGTTTCGGACCCCTCCTTCAAGGGCCACGAAATCCCCCCCTCTTCCTCCATATATACAGCCCTTAGGGCACCGTTTAGACTTTGGGTTTTGTTTAGATTAAAAGTTCGCCATAGCTGCAACTTCGCGTACTTCGTTTGTGTTCAACAACCAGACCAAGACGTCACAGAACCCCACCTCGATCAATAAAGCTTTCATCTTATATTCGCAATATCCAGATTGCAAATCTTAGTTTCTTGCTTGTTCTTCGTTTGCTTGCAGGAGATAGACCCTCGGGGTCAGGTTGATTGTGCTCCGGCGTGGTCAATAACCTCTCGGAGTTGGTTTAGCGATTGCTAAGGCGCGACGTCCTCGCACGTTCGTAGTCGGATCGTCAAAGTCTAGTCCACCAAAAACGATAGATATCATCTCATCGAAAGATCGGGACACCCTCGCCTCTATCATGTGGTATCAGATTCCCAGGTTGCTTGGTGAGATTTACAGTTTTTCGTAGTTTAGATCGAGTCTGTTCTTCATACCGACAGTCCAGGAAAAAGCCAAAAAAAAAATTTAGGGTTAGTTCATCATATCCGAACCAATCTGAGCCTTTGCATAATCTTTTTAGGGTTTTTGCTTTGTTGAATTTGCGGTTGCATCGTCGTGTCAAGTTGCTGGTCTTAGCGTCTAGTTCTTTAGAGTTTCGAGTTCTGTTCACAAGTTGTCACGCCGCCGCCGCACCATCATCATCGCCCCTACCGTATACCACCACAGCTTATCTGCTATTTCTCTGAGTCCATATACCACCACCGATCCGAGTCCATATACCACCACCAATCCGAGTCCATATACCACCACCAATCCGAGCCCACATATACTACCGTCATATACCATCACCAGTCCGAGTTCCACCAGATTCATCTCTGCCACCAGTCCTAGTCCGAGTCCAGTATTTATTCCTTTATTTTAGAGTTCCAGATCACGCGATACTACGAGTTGTGAACAAGTCGGATTCCCCAATTTTCGCGCTACCCGCAGAAGAAAAATAGTTCCAGTTTCCAAAAAAAAAAAACTAAGTCTGGAAAATTCTGGCTAGGCAGTTTTTAGACCATTTGTAGACTTTTTCAAAAAAAAATTGTTGCGGAGCAAAAAAAAAAGACAAAAAAAAAGTGCAAAAAAAAAGAAAAAATTCAGAGTGTGCTCCTCCCTTGTTTACGTGCAGCGCCGTGATTTTTGTTAGTGTTCTAGGCTCGCGTCTCTAGCACGGTCTAGCCTAGGACCAGCATAGTACCGTCGTTGAGAGTTTATTCAACATTGCATCTCTGAATTGATTATTGCTGACCCTTTTTGCTACCATATCATAAGCCTTCCCAGCTCCACATACATCTACATCGTGCGTTTGACACCACCTGGCAATCGCTCTGTCCAAGCTCTGAGAGTTTTGACTACAAAGGTTGCCGATCACCACCTGCTGCTGGGTAAGAACTGGTAAGAATTTGAGATTTGCTTGACGGATTTGTGACACCACACCACCACCACTTTCTAGTAGTCTGTAGGATCATATTCTTGTGTGTTTCTATTGCTGCTAACCATGGCAGGATCACAAGCCGACGAGATTGACTGGGAGAACATGACGAACAAGGAGTTGCATGATAAATTTCAACAAATGATGAGTGGCCAGGTGGGAGATGTGCTAAACAGATTTGAAGAGGCCATGGAGAAGATAGATGGCATGGAGAAGTCGTTCGAGACAAAGCTGGATAACAAGTTTAATGAATTGCTCACGCGTCTTCCCCAACCACCACCGGCTGCACCTGTCGCACCTCTGCAACGACAACAACAACGCCCCCTTCCAAATCAGTTCGGACGAGCGAAGCGTGTTCCTCTTGAGTGATGAGGACATCAATACCATTGTTACACCCACAGCCCCTGCTTCTATACATACTGGACCAATTACTAGAGCTCGCGCACGCCAATTAAATTATCAGGTACTTTCGTTTCTTGGTAATGATTCTAAAGTTCATGAGAATATGATGCTGCCTAAATTGGATACATTTGTTTTGCTTACAAATGAAGGCCCTAGCTTGGACAAGAAAGAGGAACCTTGGAGCAAGTTCAAGCATGGAGATGATGGCATGCACAAGGGGAACAAGAACGGAGTTACAAGTGATGATTTCAGGACTTTGAAGCCACCATAATGAGTGCAGGAAGCCTTGGACGAAATATATAAGATGTCACTTCATAAATTTCGTCCAGAGGCTATTATAGGTGCTGCGTCACCTTATTATTGGGCCAGGCCCATGTAATTTCGAAATACTTGAGTATAGGCTGTTTTTAGAGTCCGTATGTGTGGGGAAACAAGAGATAGGGTTGGTTTCGGACCCCTCCTTCAAGGGCCACGAAATCCCCTCCTCTTCCTCCATATATACAGCCCTTAGGGCACCGTTTAGACTTTGGGTTTTATTTAGATTAAAAGTTCGCCATAGCTGCAACTTCGCGTACTTCGTTTGTGTTCAACGACCAGACCAAGACGTCACAGAACCCCACCTTGATCAATAAAGCTTTCATCTTATATTCGCAATATCCAGATTGCAAATCTTAGTTTCTTGCTTGTTCTTCGTTTGCTTGCAGGAGATAGACCCTCGTGGTCAGGTTGATTGTGCTCTGGCGTGGTCAATAACCTCTCGGAGTTGGTTTAGCGATTGCTAAGGCGCGACGTCCTCGCACGTTCGTAGTCGGATCGTCAAAGTCTACTCCACCAAAAACGATAGCTATCATCTCATCGAAAGATCGAGACACCCTTGCCTCTATCAAGTGGTATCAGATTCCCAGGTTGCTCGGTGAGATTTACAGTTTTTCGTAGTTTAGATCGAGTCTGTTCTTCATACCTACAGTCCAGGAAAAAGCCAAAAAAAAAAAAAATTAGGGTTAGTTCATCATATCCGAACCAATCTGAGCCTTTGCATAATCTTTTTAGGGTTTTTGCTTTGTTGAATTTGCGGTTGCATCGTCGTGTCAAGTTGCTGGTCTTAGCGTCTAGTTCTTTAGAGTTTCGAGTTCTGTTCACAAGTTGTCACGCCGCCGCCGCACCATCATCATCGCCCCTACCATATACCACCACAGCTTATCTGCTATTTCTCTGAGTCCATATACCACCACCGATCCGAGTCCATATACCACCACCGATCCGAGTCCATATACCACCACCAATCCGAGCCCACATATACTACCGTCATATACCATCACCAGTCCGAGTTCCACCAGATTCATCTCTGCCACCAGTCCTAGTCCGAGTCCAGTATTTATTCCTTTATTTTAGAGTTCCAGATCACGCGATACTACGAGTCGTACGAGTCGTGAACAAGTCGCATTCGCCAATTTTCGTGCTACCCGCAGAAGAAAAATAGTTCCAGTTTCAAAAAAATTCAGAGTGTGCTCCTCCCTTGTTTACGTGCAGCGCCGTGATTTTTGTTAGTGTTCTAGGCTCGCGTCTCTAGCACGGTCTAGCCTAGGACCAGCACAGTACCGTCGTTGAGAGTTTATTCAACATTGCATCTCTGAATTGATTATTGCTGACCCTTTTTGCTACCATATCATAAGCCTTCCCAGCTCCACATACATCTACATCGTGCGTTTGACACCACCTGGCAATCGTTCTGTCCAAGCTCTGAGAGTTTTGACTACAAAGGTTGTCGATCACCACCTGCTGCTGGGTAAGAACTGGTAAGAATTTGAGATTTGCTTGACGGATTTGTGACACCACACCACACCACCACCACTTTCTAGTAGTCTGTAGGATCATATTCTTGTGTGTTTCTATTGCTGCTAACCATGGCAGGATCACAAGCCGACGAGATTGACTGGGAGAACATGACGAACAAGGAGTTGCATGATAAATTTCAGCAAATGATGAGTGGCCAGGTGGGAGATGTGCTAAACAGATTTGAAGAGGCCATGGAGAAGATAGATGGCATGGAGAAGTCATTCGAGACACAGCTGGATACACAAGTTTAATGAATTGCTCACGCGTCTTCCCCAACCACCACCGGCTGCACCTGTCGCACCTCTGCAACGACAACAACAACGCCCCCTTCCAAATCAGTTCGGACGAGCGAAGCGTGTTCCTCTTGAGGATGGCCAAACTTCTGGTGCTGCTGTACCTACTGTTGATGCTTCTTTGGCTTCTGCTCCTGCTGCTGCTGGTGCCGAGGAGGAGGATGATGACGCGGGCGATTATGAGGATGAGGTTGATCAAAATCATAACTACGTGCAACCACCAGCACCAGGTCGTCCACATGCAAATAATCGCAATGGTAAGTCTGCACCACCACTTCAGGTACGAGATCATGACCATCTTCCTAAATTAAAATTGAATATTCCACCATTCGAGGGTAGATATGTTCCTGATATATATCTTACTTGGGAGTTAGAAACTGAACAACGTTTTACATGTTTACAATATCCCGAGGAACGACGTGTTGCTGCTGCTGTTTGTGCTTTCACTAGTTTTGCATGTGTATGTTGGTCTGAACATTGTAGATTATATCCTATTCCAGCTACGTGGGCTGCTTTGAAAACTGCTATGCGTACTCGTTGGGTTCCACCATATTATCAACGTGAATTACTTCAAAAATTGCAGCGCTTAAGACAAGGAAAAAATTCTGTAGAAGAATATTATCAGGAATTACAAACTGGCATGATTAGATGTGGTATTGTTGAGGAGAATGAAGCTATGCTTGCACGTTTCATGGGTGGATTAAATAGAGAGATTCAGACCATTCTAGAGTATAAGGAGTATAATAATATCACTCGTTTATTCCATCTTGCTTGTAAAGCTGAACGTGAAGTGCAGGATCGACAGGCATTGGCGCGAACTAATTTTTCTGCAGGTCGATCTTCATCATGGACACCGCGTGCCTCCTCTACTCCCACACGTCCTACTGCGGCACCACTGACTTCAGCCGCCAATTCCAACCGGGATACAAGAAAACAGGCACCACCACCACCATCTGCCAAGAGTACACCTTCTGGGCCTGCCCAGAGCTCTTCTTCATCTATGGCATCAACAGGGCACACACATGATATTATTTGTCGTCGTTGTAAGGGAAGAGGTCATTATGCCAGAGAATGCCAATCTCCGCGTGTTATGATTGCTACTGAGGATGGTGGGTATGAGTCCGCTAGTGATTATGATGAGGAGACTTTGGCTCTTATTACAAGTGAAGAACACGGTGGAGATGATTCTGATCATGAGACGCAATACATGGCTCCTGAAGACGCTGACAGGTATGAATGTTTAGTTGCTCAACGTGTTTTGAGTGTGCAGGTCACACAAGCTGAGCAAAATCAGAGGCATAATTTGTTCCATACAAAGGGAGTTGTGAAGGAACGTTCTGTTCGCGTCATCATAGATGGAGGGAGCTGCAACAACTTGGCTAGCATGGAGATGGTGGAGAAGCTATCTCTCACCACAAGACCACATCCACATCCTTACTATATCCAATGGTTCAACAACGGCGGCAAGGTTAAGGTAACACGTACAGTTCGTGTGCATTTTAGTATCTCTACATATGCTGATTATGTTGATTGTGATGTGGTACCCATGCAAGCATGTTCATTATTACTTGGTAGACCATGGCAATTTGATAAAAATTCTGTACACCATGGTAGAAACAATCAGTATACTCTTGTTCATAAGGATAAACATATTACTTTGCTTCCTATGACTCCTGATTCTATTTTGAAAGATGATATTAATAGAGCTAGTAAAGCAAAGCAGGAGAAAAATAAGAGTGAAAATCAGATTGTGGCAAAAGAATTTGAGCAACAAATGAAGCCTAATAATAAACCATCTAGTGTTGCTTCTGAAATTAAATTGAAAAGTGCATGCTTACTTGCCACCAAATCTGATATTGATGAGCTAGATTTCAGCAATTCTGTTTGCTATGCTTTTGTGTGCAAAGAGGCGTTATTTTCATTCGAGGACGTGCCTTCCTCTTTGCCTCCTGCGGTCACTAACATTTTGTAGGAGTTCGCTAACGTCTTTCCACAAGACGTGCCACCGGGATTACCACCTATTCGCGGGATTGAGCATCAGATTGACTTAATTCCCGGTGCTTCGTTGCCAAACCGTGCGCCATACCGTACCAATCCAGAGGAGACGAAGGAGATTATGCGTCAAGTACAGGAGCTGCTCGACAAAGGTTATATACGCGAATCTCTTAGTCCTTGTGCTGTTCCTATTATACTAGTGCCAAAAAAGGATGGTACGTCGCGTATGTGTGTTGATTGTAGAGGCATTAATAATATTACTATTCGTTATCGTCATCCTATTCCTAGGCTAGATGATATGCTTGATGAATTGAGTGGCTCTACAATATTCTCCAAAGTTGATTTGCGTAGTGGATACCATCAAATTCGTATGAAATTGGGAGATGAATGGAAAACAGCATTTAAAACTAAGTTCGGTTTATATGAGTGGTTAGTCATGCCTTTTGGGTTAACTAATGCACCTAGTACTTTCATGAGATTAATGAACGAAGTTTTACGTGCTTTCATTGGACGATTTGTGGTAGTTTACTTTGATGATATATTGATTTATAGCAGATCTTTGGAGGAACATTTGGAACATTTACGTGTTGTTTTTATTGCTCTACGTGATGCACGTTTGTTTGGTAACCTTGGGAAGTGCACCTTTTGTACCGACCGAGTATCTTTTCTTGGCTATGTTGTTACTCCACAGGGAATTGAAGTTGATAAAGCCAATATTGAAGCTATTGAGAGTTGGCCGCAGCCCAAAACGATCACACAAGTGAGGAGTTTCCTTGGCCTCGCTGGTTTCTATAGGCGTTTTGTGAGAGATTTCAGTACCATTGCTGCACCTCTCAACGAGCTTACAAAGAAGGATGTGCCTTTTGTTTGGGGTACCGCACAGGAAGAAGCCTTCACGGTGTTGAAAGATAAGTTAACACATGCTCCTTTACTCCAACTTCCTGATTTTAATAAGACTTTTGAGCTTGAATGTGATGCTAGTGGAATTGGATTAGGAGGTGTGTTATTACAAGATGGCAAACCTGTTGCATACTTTTCTGAAAAATTGAGTGGGCCTAGTCTGAATTACTCTACTTATGATAAGGAATTATATGCTCTTGTTCGGACTTTGGAAACATGGCAACATTATTTATGGCCCAAAGAATTTGTTATTCATTCTGATCATGAATCTTTGAAACATATTAAAAGCCAAGCCAAACTGAACCGTAGACATGCTAAATGGGTTGAATTCATTGAGACTTTCCCTTATGTCATTAAACACAAGAAGGGTAAAGAAAATGTTATTGCTGATGCATTGTCTCGTCGTTATACTATGCTTTCACAACTTGACTTTAAAATATTTGGTTTGGAGACCATCAAAGATCAATATGTGCATGATGCTGAATTTAAAGATGTATTGCAGAATTGTAAAGAAGGGAGAACATGGAACAAGTTCGTCGTTAACGATGGATTTGTGTTTCGTGCTAACAAGCTATGCATTCCAGCTAGCTCCGTTCGTCTTTTGTTGTTGTAGGAGGCGCATGGAGGAGGATTAATGGGACACTTTGGCGTAAAGAAGACGGAGGATATACTTGCTACACATTTCTTTTGGCCAAAGATGAGACGGGATGTTGAGCGCTTTGTTGCTCGCTGCACTACATGTCAAAAAGCTAAGTCACGACTCAATCCTCATGGTTTATATATGCCGTTGCCTGTACCTAGTGTTCCATGGGAGGATATATCTATGGACTTTGTTTTGGGTTTACCTCGAACAAAGAAGGGGAGGGATAGCATATTTGTTGTCGTGAATAGGTTCTCGAAAATGGCACACTTTATACCATGTCATAAAAGCGATGATGCTGCTAATGTTGCTGATTTGTTCTTTCGTGAAATTATTCGCTTGCATGGTGTGCCAAATACTATTGTTTCAGATCGTGATACCAAATTTCTTAGCCACTTTTGGAGATGTTTATGGGCTAAGTTGGGGACTAAACTGCTTTTTAGTACTACTTATCACCCCCAAACTGATGGACAAACTGAAGTAGTCAATAGAACTTTGTCTACTATGCTTAGGGCTGTTTTGAAGAATAACAAGAAAATGTGGGAAGAATGCTTGCCTCATATTGAATTTGCTTATAATCGTTCGTTGCATTCTACTACTAAGATGTGCCCTTTTGAAATTGTATATGGTTTCCTACCTCGTGCACCTATTGATTTGGTGCCTCTTCCATCTTCGGAGAAGGTTAATTTTGATGCTAAACAACGTGCTGAATTGATCTTAAAAATGCATGAGTTAACTAAGGAGAACATTGAGCGTATGAATGCTAAATATAAACTTGCTGGAGATAAGGGTAGAAAACATGTTGTGTTTGCACCTGGAGATCTTGTTTGGTTACATTTGCGTAAGGATAGATTTCCTGATTTGCGCAAATCAAAGCTAATGCCACGTGCTGATGGTCCTTTTAAGGTGTTAGAGAAAATAAATGATAACGCATATAAACTTGAGCTGCCTGCAGATTTTGGGGTTAGTCCCACTTTTAACATTGCAGATTTGAAGCCTTATTTGGGTGAGGAAGATGAGCTTCCGTCGAGGACGACTTCATTTCAAGAAGGGGAGGATGATGAGGACATCAATACCATTGTTACACCCACAGCCCCTGCTGCTATACATACTGGACCAATTACTAGAGCTCGCGCACGCCAATTAAATTATCAGGTACTTTCGTTTCTTGGTAATGATTCTAATGTTCATGAGAATATGATGCTGCCTAAATTGGATACATTTGTTTTGCTTACAAATGAAGGGCCTAGCTTGGACAAGAAAGAGGAACCTTGGTGCAAGTTCAAGCATGGAGATGATGGCATGCGCAAGGGGAACAAGAACGGAGTTACAAGTGATGATTTCAGGACTTTGAAGCCACCATAAGGAGTGCAGGAAGCCTTGGACGAAATATACAAGATGCCACTTCATAAATTTCGTCCAGAGGCTATTATAGGTGCTGCGTCACCTTATTATTGGGCCAGGCCCATGTAATTTCGAAATACTTGAGTATAGACTATTTTTAGAGTCCGTATGTGTGGGGAAACAAGAGATAGGGTTGGTTTCGGACCCCTCCTTCAAGGGCCACGAAATCCCCCCCTCTTCCTCCATATATACAGCCCTTAGGGCACCGTTTAGACTTTGGGTTTTGTTTAGATTAAAAGTTCGCCATAGCTGCAACTTCGCGTACTTCGTTTGTGTTCAACAACCAGACCAAGACATCACAGAACCCCACCTCGATCAATAAAGCTTTCATCTTATATTCGCAATATCCAGATTGCAAATCTTAGTTTCTTGCTTGTTCTTCGTTTGCTTGCAGGAGATAGACCCTCGGGGTCAGGTTGATTGTGCTCCGGCGTGGTCAATAACCTCTCGGAGTTGGTTTAGCGATTGCTAAGGCGCGACGTCCTCGCACGTTCGTAGTCGGATCGTCAAAGTCTACTCCACCAAAAACGATAGATATCATCTCATCGAAAGATCGGGACACCCTCGCCTCTATCACATGGCACAAAAGTTTGTGAAGTATTTTTGTCTTGGATGACATAAATAATTTATTGCATAGTTTGTATTAGAAATCACCTCACAAATATACATGTATGCAATATTTTTGGTCGTATCCAAGGTAGTCATGTCCTCATCATCCTCCCCTTCTTGAAAACAAAGCCGTCCTCGGCGTTGCTTAATCTGAAATGTGGCTAACAAAAGAGACAAGGTGTACATGTTGTATATGTATATGTCATCCATTTTTACTTCCCTTGATTTTTGCACATATGACACATGTATACATGAGTAACTTTCATAGTTCATAAAATGTAAAGCCAAAATATTATCACAAGTATTAGAAGACATGAAAATATTGCAACTCAATTTGCACATATAAGTGAAGCTCTTATTCATATCAAAGGATTGACAATGTTCATCATTAAACCATCCCAACATTGGTGAATAAACCTTACTTGCATCAAATTTACATGCTACTACATGCTTAAATAAGCAAACATGCAATAAGTCTTTTGACACAAAATCATCACCAAGATTAGAGGTCATATCAAAAGGATTAAACATTGTTTCTTTTGCATCAACAGTTAATTCATTGGGTGCACTCAAAATTGTTGATACATCAACTCTTTGATCACATGACGCATTCATGACAGTAACACGATTCTCTAAAATAGTTGGTGTGCTCAAATCAATAGGTAACACAACACATGATGTATTCAAGTTAACTAGGCATGCATCATTCTCATGTGAAAGTTGAAAATCTGTACCTTTGTCATTACCTCTTATGATCAACTCAGATGATGTAGGCACTCTTGATAGAGGCGAGGGTGTCCCGATCTTTCGATGAGATGATATCTATCGTTTTTGGTGGAGTAGACTTTGACGATCCGACTACGAACGTGTGAGGACGTCGCGCCTTAGCAATCGCTAAACCAACTCCGAGAGGTTATTGACCACGCCGGAGCACAATCAACCTGACCCCGAGGGTCTATCTCCTGCAAGCAAACGAAGAACAAGCAAGAAACTAAGATTTGCAATCCGGATATTGCGAATATAAGATGAAAGCTTTATTGATCGAGGTGGGGTTCTGTGACGTCTTGGTCTGGTTGTTGAACACAAACGAAGTACGCGAAGTTGCAGCTATGGCGAACTTTTAATCTAAACAAAACCCAAGGAAAAAGCTACTAGATGGATCTACTTATATAGGAGTAAGGGGTGGCGGCCAAGGAGGTGGGAGGACGTCCCAAGGCAGCCTAAAACTAACCCTAGGTCGTACAAGGCTCATGGGCCCAAGTGGAGGTGATGCAACACCTTTGGACTTATAGTTTGACTTGGATTCTGCTGCAGCGTCAGATTGTTTCATTGATAACTCAACGCTCCGGACGAATTTTAAGGTGATTCCAATTGGGTTGGAAAGAGCACGAAATCTACTTTCCAACAAAAAAAGAATCACCCAATTCGGAATCCGTATGAAAAAGTTCTTGGCGTTTTGAGTCAGATATGTCTGTGCAGTCCGAATCTGAATCCAGAACGTGAGAGACTTGGACTCTATCTTCTCTTGGCCCAAAAGTGACGTGAGAGGACTTTTTGAACAGCAACTAAACTTCTCTTTTTCCCTTATCTTCATATGTGAATTGTACAAATGTCCCATACACCTGCAATTAGACATGGCACAAAAGTTTGTGAAGTATTTTTGTCGTGGATGACACAAATAAATTATTGCATAGTTTGCATTAGAAATCACCTCACAAATATACATGTATGCAATATTTTTGTTCGTATCCAAGGTAGTCATGTCCTCATCATCCTCCCCTTCTTGAAAACAAAGCCGTCCTTGGCGTTGCTTAATCTGAAATGTGGCTAACAAAAGAGACAAGGTGTACATGTTGTATATGTATATGTCATCCATTTTTACTTCCCTTGATTTTTGCACATATGACACATGTATACATGAGTAACTTTCATAGTTCATAAAATGTAAAGCCAAAATATTATCACAAGTATTAGAAGACATGAAAATATTGCAACTCAATTTGCACATATAAGTGAAGCTCTTATTCATATCAAAGGATTGACAATGTTCATCATTAAACCATCCCAACATTGGTGAATAAACCTTACTTGCATCAAATTTACATGCTACTACATGCTTAAATAAGCAAACATGCAATAAGTCTTTTGACACAAAATCATCACCAAGATTAGAGGTCATATCAAAAGGATTAAACATTGTTTCTTTTGCATCAACAGTTAATTCATTGGGTGCACTCAAAATTGTTGATACTTCAACTCTTTGAGCACATGACGCATTCATGACAGTAACACGATTCTCTAAAATAGTTGGTGTGCTCAAATCAATAGGTAACACAACACATGATGTATTCAAGTTAACTAGGCATGCATCATTCTCATGTGAAAGTTGAAAATCTGTACCTTTGTCATTACCTCTTATGATCAACTCAGATGATGTAGGCACTCTTGGAGGTGATGTGTCACATGATGGAGATGATGTAGTCCTCGCAACAACGGATGTGGTTGTCATAGTACGCCTAGTAGTTGAAGAAACATCTGTATCAACACTTGGAATGTGCACCATGCGCTTGTTCTCCTTGTGGCCAACACGTCGTTTTATTTCCTGTTCAGCTTTGCAAGCAAGACGAAACAAATGGTCCATAGGATAACACTCTTCATGAATTAGAATCTCTTGAATATCGCAGTTTAATCCTCCCCAAAATCTATCCATAAAATCTTCTTCACTTTCTTCTAAAAATGAGTGCAATAATGTAGTTTGTAAATCATCATAATATTTTGTTACGGTGTCACTACCTTGTTTTAAATGTTGTAGATTTTTAATCATGCCACGAGTATAATGAACATCTACGAATCTATCTCTCATGACATGTTTTAAACCATCCCAATTAGTAGGTATATAATCAGGGTTTAACCGACAGTATTCACTCCACCAAACTAAAGCAAAGCTACTGAAAGTACTAACCGCGGCTTGAAATTTTCCACGCTCATCAAAATTATGGGAAGCAAATATAGCATTAATTTCGTACTCCCATTCAATATATAAATCAGGCCTAAAACGACCAGTAAATGGTGGCATGGAAACATTAACCTGATTATGTGCATTCTGATGTTATTGCTCCTCTTGTGACGGTTGTTGTATTTTCTTAGGTGATGGCAAATCTCCCACGATCGATGAAGCCCAAGAACTAACAACTCCGGAACCTGCCATAGTTAGTAGAAAACAAGAAACAAAATCCAAGAATAATGTTCCTATGAACTACTAGGATGTGGTGGTAAAACGCTCACAGTGTAGCAAATATCAATATCTTACAAGTTCTTACCATGCAGCAGGTGGTGACAGGCAACCAGCGGTGTCAAATAACTCCGAAGATTGAGTAAAACGATTGCCAGGAGAACGTACGTATACACGGTGTAGAAATATGTGGAGCTTGGAAGGCTTAAATATTTGGTAGCAAAAGATTAGCAATAATCAATTCAGAGATGCAATGTTGAATAAACGCTCAACGACGGTACTGTGCTGGTCCTAGGTTAGACCGGACTAGAGACGCGAGCCTAGAACACTAATGAGGTCACGGCGTAGCACAACTAGCATCAATAAAGGATATGAAGTAGCTCTGGACAGCAAAATATAAGTGAAGATCACAATGGCAGTAAAGATAATGATGAGAAATAACTACCAAGTAGCATATACCAATAATTCTCTCTCCAACTTTATTCTATAAAAGTTTGTGCCAATTTTATGATAATTTTTCTCAAGAATGGCACTGACTCAAGCTTTCAAATGCAAAAAGAATCACTCAATTCCGAGTTGATATGAGGAGTCAAAAAATTCTAAAACTGGCCTGAAAAACTGGAACAAGCTGTGTTCACGAACTTCGGAGGGCAAAAAGACCTATTTAGAAGCCGATTTTGAGGTGTCAAATATTGAACAAGCTTCTGCAACTATTTTGATGCGGCTCGTCGCTAGCTTTAATTTGAGTACTCACGGAGCCAAAACAGACTTCGTATGAAAAAGATATGCCTGTTTTACTGAACACTGCGCAAAACAGAGGCGAGGGGTGTCCCGATCTTTCGATGAGATGATAACTATCGATTTGGTGGAGTCGACTTTGACAATCCGACTACAAACGTGCACGACGTTGTGCCTTAGCAATCGCTAAACCAATCTCCCGAGGTTACTGACGATGCTGAAAGCACGATCAGCCTGACCACGAAGGTCTATTCCTGCACGCAATCGAAGAACAAGCAAGAATATGATAATGCAATCTGAATATTGTGAATATAGATGAAGTATTGATAAAGGTGGGGATCCGAAAGCGGTCTTGGTCTGGTCGTTGGACACAAACGAAGTACACGAAGTTGCAATGGCTAACTTTTAACTAAACAAATCCCAAGGAAAAAGCTACTAGATGGATCTACTTATATAGGAGTAAGGGGTGGCGGCCAAGGAGGTGGGAGGACGTCCCAAGGCAGCCTAAAACTAACCCTAGGTCGTACAAGGCTCATGGGCCCAAGTGGAGGTGATGCAACACCTTTGGACTTGTAGTTTGACTCGGATTCTGCTACAGCGTCAGATTGTTTCGTCCATAACTCATAGCTCCGGATGAATTTTAAGGTGAATCCAATTGGGTTGGAAAGAGCACGAAATCTACTTTCCAACAAAAAAAGAATCACCCAATTCGGAGTCCGTATGAAAAAGTTCTTGGCGTTTTGAGTCAGGTATGTCTGTGCAGTCCGAATCTGAATCCAGAACGTGAGAGACTTGGACTCTATCTTCTCTTGGCCCAAAAGTGACGTGAGAGGACTTTTTGAACAGCACCTAAACTTCTTGTTTTCCCTTATCTTCATATGTGAATTGTACAAATGTCCCATACACCTGCAATTAGACATGGCACAAAAGTTTGTGAAGTATTTTTGTCCTGGATGACACAAATAAATTATTGCATAGTTTGCATTAGAAATCACCTCACAAATATACATGTATGCAATATTTTTGGTCGTATCCAAGGTATTCATGTCCTCATCATCCTCCACTTCTTGAAAACAAAGCCGTCCTCGTCGTTGCTTAATCTGAAATGTGGCTAACAAAAGAGACAAGGTGTACATGTTGTATATGTATATGTCATCCATTTTTACTTCCCTTGATTTTTGCACATATGACACATGTATACATGAGTAACTTTCATAGTTCATAAAATGTAAAGCCAAAATATTATCACAAGTATTAGAAGACATGAAAATATTGCAACTCAATTTGCACATATAAGTGAAGCTCTTATTCATATCAAAGGATTGACAATGTTCATCATTAAACCATCCCAACATTGGTGAATAAACCTTACTTGCATCAAATTTACATGCTACAACATGCTTAAATAAGCAAACATGCAATAAGTCATTTGACACAAAATCATCACCAAGATTAGAGGTCATATCAAAATGATTAAACATTGTTTCTTTTGCATCAATAGTTAATTCATTGGGTGCACTCAAAATTGTTGATACTTCAACTCTTTGATCACATGACGCATTCATGACAGTAACACGATTCTCTAAAATAGCTGGTGTGCTCAAATCAATAGGTAACACAACACATGATGTATTCAAGTTAACTAGGCATGCATCATTTTCATGTGAAAGTTGAAAATCTGTACCTTTGTCATTACCTCTTATGATCAACTCAGACGATGTAGGCACTCTTGGAGGTGATGTGTCACATGATGGAGATGATGTAATCCTCGCAACAATGGATGTGGTTGTCATAGTACGCCTAGTAGTTGAAGAAACATCTGTATCAACACTTGGAATGTGCACCGTGCGCTTGTTCTCCTTGTGGCCAACACGTCGTTTTATTTCCTGTTCAGCTTTGCAAGCAAGACGAAACAAATGGTCCATAGGATAACACTCTTCATGAATTAGAATCTCTTGAATATCACGGTTTAATCCTCCCCAAAATCTATCCATAAAATCTTCTTCACTTTCTTCTAAAAATGAGTGCAATAATGTAGTTTGTAAATCATCATAGTATTTTGTTACCGTGTCAGTGCCTTGTTTTAAATGTTGTAATTTTTTAATCATGCCATGAGTATAATAAACATCAACGAATCTATCTCTCATGACAAGTTTTAAATCATCCCAAGTAGTAGGTATAAGATCAGGGTTTAACCGACAATATTCACTCCACCAAACTAAAGCAAAGCTACTAAAAGTACTAACCGCAGCTTGAAATTTTCCACGCTCATCAAAATTATGGGAAGCAAATATAGCATTTATTTCGTACTCCCATTTAATATATAAATCAGGCCTAAAACGACCAGTAAATGGTGGCATGGAAACTTTAACCTGATTATGTGCATTCTGATGTAATTGCTCCTCTTGTGGCGGTTGTTGTATTTTCTTAGGTGATGGCAAATCTCCCACGATCGATGAAGCCCAAGAACTAACAACACCGGAACCTGCCATGATTAGTAGAAACAAAAAAAATCGAGAATAATGTTCCTATGAACTACTAGGATGTGGTGGTAAAGCGCTCACAGTAAAGCAAATATCAATATCTTACAAGTTCTTACCATGCAGCAGGTGGTGACGGGCAACCAGCGGTGTCAAATAACTCCGAAGATTGAGTAAAGCGATTGCCAGGTGAACGTACGTATACACGGTGTAGAAATATGTGGAGCTGGGTTGGCTATATATGGTAGCAAAAGATTAGCAATAATCAATTCAGAGATGCAATGTTGAATAAACGCTCAACGACGGTACTGTGCTGGTCCTAGGCTAGACCGTACAAGAGACGCGAGCCTAGAACACTAATGAGGTCACGGCGTAGCACAACTAGCATCAATAAAGGATATGAAGTAGCTCTGGACAGCAAAATATAAGTGAAGATCACAATGGCAGTATAGATAATGATGAGAAACAACTACCAAGTAGCATATACCAACAATTCTCTCTCCAACTTTACTCTATAAAAGTTTGTGCCAATTTTATGATAATTTTTCTCAAGAACGGCACTGACTCAAGCTTTCAAATGCAAAAAGAATCACTCAATTCCGAGTTGATATGAGGAGTCAAAAAATTCTAAAACTGGCCTGAAAAACTGGAACAAGCTGTGTTCGCGAACTTCGGAGGGCAAAAAGACCTATTTAGAAGCCTATTTTGAGATGTCAAATATTGAACTTGCTTCTGCAACTATTTATATGCGGCTCGTCGCTAGCTTTAATTTGAGTACTCACGGAGCCAAAACAGACTTCCTATGAAAAAGATATGCCTGTTTTACTGAACACTGCGCAAAATAGATTCCAATCCGAATTCAGCTACGAGATTGAGTCTAGATAGATCTGAATTTTGTTTTTCTTCTCTCTTTTTTTTTTCTCACACTTTTTTCTTTTTCTTTCTCTCTTTTTTTTCTCTGACTTTTTTTTAACTTTTTTTCTCTCTCCCTCTTTCCAAAATAAACTAGATAAGATGTAGATTGGATCAAGCACAGATGTGAACGACCTCAACTATGATTATGACAATGAACAGTGGGTAGCACGATGTGGAAATTGATGGATGGGATGGTGGACAGCGGAAGGAATAACGATGCAGCGGCGGTGTGACTAATGTGAACAGAACTCGAAACTCTAAACGAACTAGACACTAAGACCAGCAACTGAACACGACGATGCAACCGATAATTCAATAATGCAAACAATGAAAAGAAAATTGCAAAGGCTCAGACTGGCTTGGACAAAGTATGAATAGATCTAACTTTTTTTGTGTGGCTTTTTCTTGAACAATAGGTAAGAAAATAAATCTAATCTAGGGAAAACTGGAAATTCTCACCGAGCAACCTGAAAACTGATACCACTTGATAGAGGCGAGGGTGTCCCGATCTTTCGATGAGATGATAGCTATCGTTTTTGGTGGAGTAGACTTTGACGATCCGACTACGAACGTGCGACGACGTCGCGCCTTAGCAATCGCTAAACCAACTCCGAGAGGTTATTGACCACGCCGGAGCACAATCAACCTGACCACGAGGGTCTATCTCCTGCAAGCAAACGAAGAACAAGCAAGAAACTAAGATTTGCAATCTGGATATTGCGAATATAAGATGAAAACTTTATTGATCAAGGTGGGGTTCTGTGACGTCTTGGTCTGGTCGTTGAACACAAACGAAGTACGCGAAGTTGCAGTTATGGCGAACTTTTAATCTAAACAAAACCCAAGCAAAAAGCTACTAGATGGATCTACTTATATAGGAGCAAGGGGTGGCGGCCAAGGAGGTGGGAGGACGTCCCAAGGCAGCCTAAAAGTAACCCTAGGTCGTACAAGGCCATTGGGCCCAAGTGGAGGTGATGCAACACCTTTGGACTTGTGGTTTGACTCGGATTCTGCTATAGCGTCAGATTGTTTCGACGACAACTCAACGCTCCGGATGAATTTGAAGGTGAAACCAATTGGGTTAGAAAGAGCATGAAATCTACTTTCCAACAAAAAAAGAATCACCCAATTCAGAGTCCGTATGAAAAAGTTCTTGGCGTTTTGAGTCAGGTATGTCTGTGTAGTCCGAATCTGAATCCAGAACGTGAGAGACTTGGACTCTATCTTATCTTGGCCCAAAAGTGACGTGAAAGGACTTTTTGAACAGCACATAAACTTCTCTTTTTCCCTTATGTTCATATGTGGATTGTACAAATGTCCCATACACCTGCAATTAGACATGGCACAAAAGTTTGTGAAGTATTTTTGTCTTGGATGACATAAATAAATTATTGCATAGTTTGTATTAGAAATCACCTAACAAATATACATGTATGCAATATTTTTGGTCGTATCCAAGGTAGTCATGTCCTCATCAGGGACGAGCACAGCGCGTTCCCCTTGAGCCTGGTCAATATTCTGGTGCCGCTGTACCTACTGTTGATGCTTCTATGGCTCCTGCTGCCGCTGAGGAGGACGATTATGCGGGCGATTACGAGGATGAGGTTGATCAAAATCAGAACTACGTACCAGCACCAGGTCGTCCACATGCCAATAATCGCAATGGTAGGGCTGCATTACCAGTTCAGGTACGAGATCATGACCATCTTCCTAAACTGAAATTGAATATTCCACCATTTGAGGGTAGATATGTTCCTGATATATATCTTACTTGGGAGTTAGAAACTGAACAACGTTTTACATGTTTACAATATCCCGAGGAGAGACGTGTTGCTACTGCTGTTTGAGCTTTTACTAGTTTTGCATGTGTATGGTGGTCTGAACATTGTAGATTATACCCTGTTCCAACTACGTGGGCTGCTTTGAAAACTGCTATGCGTACTCGTTGGGTTCCACCATATTATCAACGTGAATTACTTCAAAAATTGCAGCGCTTAAGACAAGGAAAAAATTCTGTAGAAGAATATTATCAGGAATTACAAACTGGCATGATTAGATGTGGTATTGTTGAGGAGAATGAAGCTATGCTTGCACGTTTTATGGGTGGATTAAATAGAGAGATTCAGACCATTCTAGAGTATAAGGAGTATAATAATATCACTCGTTTATTCCATCTTGCTTGTAAAGCTGAACGTGAAGTGCAGGATCGACAGGCATTGGCGCGAACTAATTTTTCTGCAGGTCGATCTTCATCATGGACACCGCGTGCCTCCTCTACTCCCACACGTCCTACTGCAGCACCACTGACTTCAGCCGCCAATTCCAACCGAGATACAAGAAAACAGGCACCACCACCATATGCCAAGAGTACACCTTCTGGGCCAGCCCAGAGCTCTTCTTCATCAATGGCATCAACAGGGCACACACATGATATTATTTGTCGTCGTTGTAAGGGAAGAGGTCATTATGCGAGAGAATGCCAATCTCCGCGTGTTATGATTGCTACTGAGGATGGTGGGTATGAGTCCGCTAGTGACTATGATGAGGAGACTTTGGCTCTTATTACAAGTGAAGAACACGGTGGAGATGACTCTGATCATGAGACGCAATACATGGCTCTTGAAGACGCTGACAGGTATGAATGTTTAGTTGCTCAACGTGTTTTGAGTGTGCAGGTCACACAAGCTGAGCAAAATCAGAGGCATAATTTGTTCCATACAAAGGGAGTTGTGAAGGAACGTTCTGTTCGCGTCATCATAGATGGAGGGAGCTGCAACAACTTGGCTAGCATGGAGATGGTGGAGAAGCTATCTCTCACCACAAGACCACATCCACATCCTTACTATATCCAATGGTTCAACAACAGCGGCAAGGTTAAGGTAACACGTACTGTTCGTGTGCATTTTAGTATCTCTACATATGCTGATTATGTTGATTGTGATGTGGTACCCATGCAAGCATGTTCATTATTACTTGGTAGACCATGGCAATTTGATAAAAATTCTGTACACCTTGGTAGAAACAATCAGTATACTCTTGTTCATAAGGATAAACATATTACTTTGCTTCCTATGACTCCTGATTCTATTTTGAAAGATGATATTAATAGAGCTAGTAAAGCAAAACAGGAGAAAAATAAGAGTGAAAATCAGATTGTGGCAAAAGAATTTGAGCAATAAATGAAGCCTAATAATAAACCATCTAGTGTTGCTTCTGAAATTAAATTGAAAAGTGCATGTTTACTTGCCACCAAATCTGATATTGATGAGCTAGATTTCAGCAAATCTGTTTGCTATGCTTTTGTGTGCAAAGAGGCGTTATTTTCATTCGAGGACGTGCCTTCCTCTTTGCCTCCTGCTGTCACTAACATTTTGCTGGAGTTCGCTGACGTCTTTCCACAAGACGTGCCACCGGGATTACCACCTATTCGCGGGATTGAGCATCAGATTGACTTAATTCCCGGTGCTTCGTTGCCAAACCGTGCGCCATACCGTACCAATCCAGAGGAGACGAAGGAGATTATGCGTCAAGTACAGGAGTTGCTCGACAAAGGTTATATACGCGAATCTCTTAGTCCTTGTGCTATTCCTATTATACTAGCGCCAAAAAAGGATGGTACGTCGCGTATGAGTGTTGATTGTAGAGGCATTAATAATATTACTATTCATTATCGTCATCCTATTCCTAGGCTAGATGATATGCTTGATGAATTGAGTGGCTCTACAATATTCTCCAAAGTTGATTTGCGTAGTGGATACCATCAAATTCGTATGAAATTGGGAGATGAATGGAAAACAGCATTTAAAACTAAGTTCGGTTTATATGAGTGGTTAGTCATGCCTTTTGGGTTAACTAATGCACCTAGTACTTTCATGAGATTAATGAACGAAGTTTTACGAGCTTTCATTGGACGATTTGTGGTAGTTTACTTTGATGATATATTGATTTATAGCAGATCTTTGGAGGAACATTTGGAACATTTACGTGCTGTTTTTATTGCTCTACGTGATGCACGTTTGTTTGGTAACCTTGGGAAGTGCACCTTTTGCACCGACCGAGTATCTTTTCTTGGCTATGTTGTTACTCCACAGGGAATTGAAGTTGATAAAGCCAAGATTGAAGCTATTGAGAGTTTCCTTTGCCTCGCTGGTTTCTATAGGCGTTTTGTGAGAGATTTCAGTACCATTGCTGCACCTCTCAATGAGCTTACAAAGAAGGATGTGCCTTTTGTTTGGGGTACCTCACAGGAAGAAGCTTTCACGGTATTAAAAGATAAGTTGACACTTGCTCCTTTACTCCAACTTCCTGATTTTAATAAGACTTTTGAGCTTGAATGTGATGCTAGTGGAATTGGATTAGGAGTGGTTTTATTACAAGATGGCAAACCTGTTGCATACTTTTCTGAAAAATTGAGTGGGCCTAGTCTGAACTATTCTACTTATGATAAAGAATTATATGCTCTTGTTTGGACCTTAGAAACATGGCAACATTATTTATGGCCCAAAGAATTTGTTATACATTCTGATCATGAATCTTTGAAACACATTAAAAGTCAAGCAAAACTGAACCGTAGACATGCTAAATGGGTTGAATTTATTGAGACTTTCCCTTATGTCATTAAACACAAGAAGGGTAAAGAAAATGTTATTGCTGATGCTTTGTCTCGTCGTTATACGATGCTTTCACAACTTGACTTTAAAATATTTGGTTTGGAGACCATCAAAGATCAATATGCGCATGATGCTGAATTTAAAGATGTATTGCAGAATTGTAAGGAAGGGAGAACATGGAACAAGTTCGTCGTTAATGATGGATTTGTGTTTCGTGCTAACAAGCTATGCATTCCAGCGAGCTCTATTCGTCTTTTGTTGTTGCAGGAGGCGCATGGAGGAGGATTAATGGGACACTTTGGCGTGAAGAAGACGGAGGATATACTTGCTACACATTTCTTTTGGCCAAAGATGAGACGGGATGTTGAGCGTTTTGTTGCTCGCTGCACTACATGTCAAAAAGCTAAGTCACGACTCAATCCTCATGGTTTATATATGCCTTTGCCTGTACCTAGCGTTCCTTGGGAGGATATATCTATGGACTTTGTTTTAGGTTTACCTTGAACAAAGAAGGGGAGGGATAGCATATTTGTTGTCGTGGATAGGTTCTCGAAAATGGCACACTTTATACCATGTCATAAATGCGATGATACTGTTAATGTTGCTGATTTGTTCTTTCGTGAAATTATACGCTTGCATGGTGTGCCAAATACTATTGTTTCAGATCGTGATACTAAATTTCTTAGCCACTTTTGGAGATGTTTATGGGCTAAGTTGGGGACTAAACTGCTTTTTAGTACTACATGTCACCCCCAAACTGATGGACAAACTGAAGTAGTCAATAGAACATTGTCTACTATGCTTAGGGCTGTTTTGAAGAATAACAAGAAAATGTGGGAAGAATGCTTGCCTCATATTGAATTTGCTTATAATCGTTCATTGCATTCTACTACTAAGATGTGTCCTTTTGAAATTGTGTATGGTTTCCTTCCTCGTGCACCAATTGATTTGTTGCCTCTTCCATCTTCGGAGAAGGTTAATTTTGATGCTAAACAACGTGCTGAATTGATCTTAAAAATGAATGAGTTAACTAAGGAGAACATTGAGCGTATGAATGCTAAATATAAACTTGCTGGAGATAAGGGTAGAAAACATGTTGTGTTTGCACCTGGAGATCTTGTTTGGTTACATTTGCGTAAGGATAGATTTCCTGATTTGCGCAAATCAAAGCTAATGCCACGTGCTGATGGTCCTTTTAAGGTGTTAGATAAAATAAATGATAATGCATATAAACTTGAGCTGCCTGCAGATTTTGGGGTTAGTCCCACTTTTAACATTGTAGATTTGAAGCCTTATTTGGGTGAGGAAGATGAGCTTCCGTCGAGGACGACTTCATTTCAAGAAGGGGAGGATGATGAGGACATCAATACCATTGTTACACCCACAGCCCCTGCTGCTATACATACTGGACCAATTACTAGAGCTCGCGCACGCCAATTAAATTATCAGGTACTTTCGTTTCTTGGTAATGATTCTAATGTTCATGAGAATATGATGCTGCCTAAATTGGATACATTTGTCTTGCTTACAAATGAAGGGCCTAGCTTGGACAAGAAGGATGAACATTGGAGCAAGATCAAGCATGGAGATGATGGCATACGCAAGGGGAACAAGAACAAAGTTACAAGTGATGATTTCAGGACTTTGAAGCCACCATAATAAGTGCATGAAGCCTTGGACGAAATATACAAGATGCCCCTTCATAAATTTCGTCCACACCTTATTTTAGGTGCTGCGCCACCTTATTTTTGGGCCAGGCCCATGTAATTTCGAAATACTTGAGTATAGGCTGTTTTTAGAGTCCGTATGTGTGGGGAAACAAGAAATAGGGTTGGTTTCGGACCCCTCCTTCAAGGGCCACGAAATCCCCTCCTCTTCCTCCATATATACAGCCCTTAGGGCACCGTTTAGACTTTGGGTTTTGTTTAGATTAAAAGTTCACCATAGCTGCAACTTCGCGTACTTCGTTTGTGTTCGATGACCAGACCAAGACGTCACAGAACCCCACCTTGATCAATAAAGCTTTCATCTTATATTCGCGATATCCAGATTGCAAATCTTAGTTTCTTGCTTGTTCTTCGTTTGCTTGCAGGAGATAGACCCTCGTGGTCAGGTTGATTGTGCTCCGGCGTGGTCAATAACCTCTTGGAGTTGGTTTAGCGATTGCTAAGGCGCGACGTCCTCGCACGTTCGTAGTCGGATCGTCAAAGTCTACTCCACCAAAAACGATAGCTATCATCTCATCGAAAGATCGGGACACCCTCGCCTCTACCATGGCCTAAAGAATTTGTTATACATTCTGATCATGTATCTTTGAAACACATTAAAAGTCAAGCAAAACTGAACCATAGACATGCTAAATGGGTTGAATTCATTGAGACTTTCCCTTATGTCATTAAACACAAGAAGGGTAAAGAAAATGTTATTGCTGATGCATTGTCTCGTCGTTATACTATGCTTTCACAACTTGACTTTAAAATATTTGGTTTGGAGACCATCAAAGATCAATATGTGCATGATGCTGAATTTAAAGATGTATTGCAGAATTGTAAATGAGGGAGAACATGGAACAAGTTCGTCGTTAACGATGGATTTGTGTTTCGTGCTAACAAGCTATGCATTCCAGCTAGCTCCGTTCGTCTTTTGTTGTTGCAGGAGGCGCATGGAGGAGGATTAATGGGACACTTTGGCGTCAAGAAGACGGAGGACGTACTTGCTACACATTTCTTTTGGCCAAAGATGAGACGGGATGTTGAGCGTTTTGTTGCTCGCTGCACTACATGTCAAAAAGCTAAGTCACGGCTCAATCCTCATGGTTTATATATGCCTTTGCCTGTACCTAGTGTTCCATGGGAGGATATATCTATGGACTTTGTTTTGGGTTTACCTCAAGCAAAGAAGGGGAGTGATAGCATATTTGTTGTCGTGGATAGATTCTCGAAAATGGCACACTTTATACCATGTCATAAAAGCGGTGCTGCTGCTAATGTTGTTGATTTGTTCTTTCGTGAAATTATTCGCTTGCATGGTGTGCCAAATACTATTGTTTCAGATCGTGATACTAAATTTCTTAGCCGCTTTTGGAGATGCTTATGGGCTAAGTTGGGGACTAAACTGCTTTTTAGTACTACATGTCACCCCAAACTGATGGACAAACTGAAGTAGTCAATTGAACATTGTCTACTATGCTTAGGGCTGTATTGAAGAATAACAAGAAAATATGGGAAGAATGCTTGCCTCATATTGAATTTGCTTATAATCGTTCGCTGCATTCTACTACTAAGATGTGCCCTTTTGAAATTGTATATGGTTTCCTACCACGTGCACCTATTGATTTGTTGCCTCTTCCATCTTCGGAGAAGGTTAATTTTGATGCTAAACAATGTGCTGAATTGATCTTAAAAATGCGTGAGTTAACTAAGGAGAACATTGAGCGTATGAATGCTAAATATAAACTTGGTGGAGATAAGGGTAGAAAACATGTTGTGTTTGCACCTGGAGATCTTGTTTGGTTACATTTGCGTAAGGATAGATTTCCTGATTTGCGCAAATCAAAGCTAATGCCACGTGCTGATGGTCCTTTTAAGGTGTTAGATAAAATAAATGATAATGCATATAAACTTGAGCTGCCTGCAGATTTTGGGGTTAGTCCCACTTTTAACATTGCAGATTTGAAGCCTTATTTGGGTGAGGAAGATGAGCTTCCGTCGAGGACGACTTCATTTCAAGAAGGGGAGGATGATGTGGACATCAATACCATTGTTACACCCACAGCCCCTGCTGCTATACATACTGGACCAATTACTAGAGCTCGCGCACGCCAATTAAATTATCAGGTACTTTCGTTTCTTGGTAATGATTCTAATGTTCATGAGAATATGATGCTGCCTAAATTGGATACATTTGTCTTGCTTACAAATGAAGGGCCTAGCTTGGACAAGAAGGATGAACATTGGAGCAAGATCAAGCATGGAGATGATGGCATACGCAAGGGGAACAAGAACAAAGTTACAAGTGATGATTTCAGGACTTTGAAGCCACCATAATAAGTGCATGAAGCCTTGGACGAAATATACAAGATGCCCCTTCATAAATTTCGTCCACACCTTATTTTAGGTGCTGCGCCACCTTATTTTTGGGCCAGGCCCATGTAAGTTCGAAATACTTGAGTATAGGCTATTTTTAGAGTCCGTATGTGTGGGGAAACAAGAGTTAGGGTTGGTTTCGGACCCCTCCTTCAAGGGCCACAAAATTCCCCCCTCTTCCTCCATATATACAGCCCTTAGGGCGCCGTTTAGACTTTGGGTTTTGTTTAGACTAAAAGTTCGCCATAGCTGCAACTTCGCGTACTTCATTTGTGTTCAACGACCAGACCAAGACATCACAGAACCCCACCTTGATCAATAAAGCTTTCATCTTATATTCGCAATATCCAGATTGCAATCTTAGTTTCTTGCTTGTTCTTCGTTTGCTTGCAGGAAATAGACCTTCGTGGTCAGGTTGATCGTGCTCCGGCGTGGTCAATAACCTCTCGGAGTTGGTTTAGCGATTGCTAAGGCGCGACGTCCTCGCACGGTCGTAGTCGGATCGTGAAAGTCTACTCCTCCGAAACGATAATCACCATCTCATCGAAAGACGGGACACCTTTGTCTCTATCAAGATGTATTAACTCCCCCAAGGGTTAGTCGCATTGCGGAATTTTGCATGCATCATTAAATTCTTCAAGGTCCATGCTAAATGATTTATCATATAGATCAAATAAAACAGAATGTGTATTGCAATGGACCGAATACTTAAATCTCCGCACAAAGGAATCAGTGAGGTTGTAGTACTGCAAACACTTATCTGACACGAAGTTCGTCAGCTCGGCGTTATGCACATACATATCAAATTCTTCCTTGAAACCTGCATGAGTCATGAAATGATCCAACGGCCATTCACAAGGCCACACTAGAGCTTCCCGCGGTGGTTCAAGGTCCGGCTCACGTATCGCGGGTCTCGGGGCTTTCTTCTTCGAGGAACCACCTTGGAACATTTTCCTAAACATTTTCTTCCTATGAAAAATTTCTAAAATTTTTAGTGTCTCGAAATAAAAGTGAAGCAAACTCAACAAAACTAATAGCAACTACTCCTACAAGTGTCTAGAGGCTATATCATGCAACAAAACTGCTTTGGACCATATAAATTTGACATGCAAGCTCAAGAACATGGTCACCACAACAACAAAAATTTGCAATATATAAAGCACTATAGCAAAAACTAATTGGACCAACGGAGGAGTCACATACCGGAGAACAATCCCCTGAAATAGTTTCGGAAACAGAGCTCCGAGCAAAGCTCTCAAGAAAAATGAAATACTTGATATCTTTTATAATGGACTAACCGATGCTTCTAGGGACCACCTAGATAGTTGTGCTGGTTGTGTTTTCAGGGAACGAACTGTTGAACAAGCTGAAGTACTATTGAATAATATATTGAGTAATGATAATGATTGGACTTTTCCCGAACCACCGCCTAAGCCAGCTCCGAAGAAGACGGGTATTCTATTTCTCAGTCCCGAAGATATGCAAGAGGCAGAGATCTATGAAAGAAAAAGGTATTAAAGCTGAAGATGTTAAGAATTTACCACCTGTTGAAGAAATACATGGTTTTAATACTCCGACACAGGTAGTAGAGGTAAACTCTCTCTATAGATTTGATGATGGTGATATTCCTCATGCTAAACCTGCTAGTCAATGCTTGGATGAATTTGATAACTTTATTGTTAAACAAGAGAACTTCAATGCATATGTTAGTAGACAATTGATACGAAATACTTATATGATTGAATGCTTGGGTGACTATATGTTTAGAACTGTTAATGATCTCAAGGTTGTTAGTAAACATGCTTCCATGGTAAAAAACTCAAGTAGAACAAGTTCTTAAAGCACAAAATGATTTGCTTAATGAGATGAATAATGAAAAGAATGATCATGCTGTTAGAGTTATGACTAGGGGTGGTAAGATGACTGAGGAACCTTTGTATCCTGAGGGCCATCCTAAGAGAGTTGAGCAAGACTCTCAGAGAATTAATGTTGATGCACCTAGTCCATACAAAAATAAAAAGAATGCTGATCGGACTTTGCATGCTTCTAGTGAACCTATTATAGACATACCTGAGAACCCAAATGATAATTCTATTTCTGATGCTGAGACACAATCTGGTGATGAACATGAACCTAGTAATAATGATAATGATGTTGTTCATCTTGATGCTCAACCTAGTAATGATAATGATGTGGAGATAGAACCTGCTGTTGGTCTTGATAACCCATAACCTAAGAATAAAAGATATGATAAGAGAGACTTCATTGCTAGAAAACATGGTAAAGAAAGAGAGCCATGGGTTCAAAAACCTATGCCCTTTCCTCCTAAAGCTTCAAAGAATAAGGATGATGAAGAATTTGAGCGCTTTGTTGAAATGCTTAGACCTGCCTTTTTGCACATGCGTTTGACTGATATTCTGAAAATGTCTCCTTATGCTAAGTATATGAAAGATATTGTTACAAATAAGAGAAAGATACCTGAAGCTGAAATTTCCACTATGCTTGTTAATTACACATTTAAGGGTGGAATACCAAAGAAACTAGGAGATCCAGGAATACCAACTATACCTTGCTCCATTAAAAGAAACTATGTTAAAACTGCTTTATGTGATCCAGGAGCCGGTGTTAGTGTTATGCCCTACTCTTTATATCGTAGACCTGATTTGAATAAGTTGACACCCACTGAAATCTCTTTGCAAATGGCTGATAAATCAACTGCTATACCCATCGGTATTTATGAGGATGTGCATGTCGTAGTTGCAAATGTTACTATCTTAACGGACTTTGTTATTCTTGATATACCCAAGGACGACAGTATGTCGATCATCCTTGGTAGACCCTTTTTGAATACTGCAGGGGCTGTTATTGATTGCAATAAGGGCAATGTCACTTTTCATGTTAATGGTAATGAACATACAATACACTTTCCGAAGAAACAACCTCAAGTGAATAGTATCAATTCTATTGGAAAAATTTCAACAATTACTATTGGAGGTTTTGAATTCCCTATTCCTACTGTTAAAAAAGAAATATGATATTCTTATTGTTGGGGACATGCATATCCCCGTTGAGGTAACCTAGTGTTATACGAAGATTCTCCGGTTTCATTCGGAAGAAGTTTGTTAATAAGACTTGATCAACCTTGTTAATGGATTCCTTTTGACGGGCATGCGATGGATGAATTTAGTAACCACAACTTTATGTACCCACCTTTTACTTTCTATTATTTAGAATTAATAAAGTAGAAATGCCATTATTTTACTGTTTTCTGAATTTTCCATGCAATAAAAATGACCAGAAAATAAAAGTTCTCCAAATGCCCTGAAAATTTAGTATGATTTTTTATGCAATATTTAAGAATTTTTTGCACTAAACACACCCCAGGGGGGGGGGGTGCACCTGTAAGCCACAAGCCCACAGGGCGTGCCCACCCCCTTGGGTGCGCCTAGGTGGCTTGTGGGGCCCACGTGGGTCCCCTCACTTATTTCAGCCACCCATCCACTTCGTCTTCCTCCAGAAAAAATCATTCCATTGCTCAAACCCGTGTTCTTGCTCATCTTGCTGCCATTTTCGATCTAGGATGATTAGGCAAAGCATTAAGTAATTGGAGAAGCCTCCCCCAAGCTTGTGGGAGACTCTCTTCTTCAATTCGCACAAAGTTAAATATTTCCTGTAGAGCAGCTTGTTTCTTATGAGCAGGAAAATATTTTTCAGAGAAGTAATATATCATATCCTGGGGACTACGCACACAACCAGGAGCAAGAGAATTAAACGATATCTTAGCATCACCCTTTAATGAGAAAGGAAACAACTTAAGAATATAGTAGTAGCAAATTTTTCCCTCATAAGCGAATAGGGTGGCTATATCATTTAATTTAGTAAGATGTGCTACAACGGTTTCAGATTCATAACCATGGAAAGGATTAGATTCAACCAAAGTAATTAACTCAGGATCAATAGAGAATTCATAATCATTATCAATAACAAAGATAGGTGAAGTAGCAAACTTAGGATCATATTGCATTCTAGCATTCAAAGATTTTTCTTTCAACTTGACTAGTAATTTCTTAAGATCCTCTCTATCCTTACAAGCAAGAAAGTCCCTAGCTACCTCTCCATCCATAACATAACCCTCAGGTATAACAAGCAATTCATATCTAGGAGTGCTAGGTCTAATGGGTATTTCAAAGTTTTCAGTTTCAATAATTTCATCAGTTTCAGAAATATCATCAGTTTCAGCATTCTCAATATCTTTAGCTCTAGCAAGTTGTTCATCAAGAAATTCACCCAGTGGCACAGTATTATCAAGCAAAGTACTAGTATCATCATAAGCATCATTCATAGCAGAAGTGGCATCATCAATTACTTGCGACATATCATAATTAATAGCAGGTGTAAGTGTCGCAAGCTTACTCAAAATAGAAGGTGAATCAAGTGCAAAGCTAGATGGCAGTTCCTTACCTCCCCTCGTCGTAGAGGAAAAAAATCTTGGTAGTGGTATCTTTCAGATTCCTCATAGTGATCAATAGATATAAATCCCAAGTGACTCAGCAAATATAGCTATGCTCCCCGGCAACGGCGCCAGAAAAAGGTCTTGATAACCCACAAGTATAGGGGATTGCAACAGTTTTCGAGGGTAGAGTATTCAACCCAAATTTATTAATTCGACACAAGGGGAGCCAAAGAATATTCACAAGTATTAGCAGTTGAGTTGTCAATTAAACCACACCTGACAGACTTAATATCTGCATCAAAGTATTTAGTATCAAAGTAGTATGGAAGTAACGATAGCAAAAGTAACAGTAGCAGTTTTGTAGTGATTGTAACAGCAGCAGCAACGAAAGTAACTTAGCAAAGATCAATATGTGAAAAGCTCGTAGGCATTGGATCGACAATGATAATTGTGTTGGATAATTTTCATCATGTAGCAGTCATAACCTAGGGCGACACAGAACTAGCTTCAATTCATCAATATAATGTAGGCATGTATTCCGTATATAGTCATACATGCTTATGGAAAAGAACTTGCATGACATCTTTTGTCCTACCCTCCCGTGGCAGCGGGGTCCATAAGGAAACTAAGGGATATTAATGCCTCCTTTTAATAGAGAACCAGAACAAAGCATTAGCACTTAGTGAATACATGAATTCCTCAAACTACGGTAATCACCGAAAAGAATCCCAATTATTGTCACCTTGGGGTATGCGGATCATAACACGTAATAGGTGTCTACAATTTGCAAGATAGGATCAGGAACTCACATATATTCATGAAAACATAATAGGTTTAGATCTGAAATCATGGCACTCGGGCCCTAGTGACAAGCATTAAGCATAACAAAGTCATAGCAACATCAATCTCAGAACATAGTGGAAACTAGGGATCAAACCCTAACAAAACTAACTCGATTACATGATAAATCTCATCCAACCCATCATTGTCCAGCAAGCATATGATGGAATTACTCAGTCCTGACGGTGAGCATCATGAAATTAGTGATGGAGGAAGGTTGATGATGATGATGGCGACTGATTCCACCCTCTGGAGCCCCGAATGGACTCCAGATCAGCCCTCCCGATGAAGAACAGGAGGTGGCGGCTGCTCCGTATCGTAAAACATGATGAATCCTTCTCTCTGATTTTTTTCTCCACGAATAGGTATATATAGCGTTGGAATTAGGGTCGGAGACGGTCCAAGGACCCACAAGCCTGGGAGGCGCGCCCTGGGGGGTAGGCGCGCCCCCAGGACTTGTGGCCTCTAGGTGGCCCCCTCTGGTATCTTTTTCCGCCAGTATTTTTTATATATTCCAGAAATATTCCCCGTAAATTTTCAGGTCAATTTGAGAACTTTCATTTCTGCACAAAAATAACACCATGGCAATTCTGCTGAAAACAACGTCAGTCCGGCTTAGTTCCATTCAAATCATGCAAATTAGAGTCCAAAACAAGGTGATGAGGACATCAATACCATTGTTACACCCACAGCCCCTGCTGCTATACATACTGGACCAATTACTAGAGCTCGCGCACGCCAATTAAATTATCAGGTACTTTCGTTTCTTGGTAATGATTCTAATGTTCATGAGAATATGATGCTGCCTACATTGGATACATTTGTTTTGCTTACAAATGAAGGGCCTAGCTTGGACAAGAAAGGGGAACCTTGGAGCAAGTTCAAGCATGGAGATGATGGCATGCGCAAGGGTGATGAGGACATCAATACCATTGTTACACCCACAGCCCCTGCTTCTATACATACTGGACCAATTACTAGAGCTCGCGCACGTCAATTAAAATATCAGGTACTTTCGTTTCTTGGTAATGATTCTAAAGTTCATGAGAATATGATGCTGCCTAAATTGGATACATTTGTTTTGCTTACAAATGAAGGCCTAGCTTGGACAAAAGAAGGAAACCTTGGAGCAAGTTCAAGCATGGAGATGATGGCATCACAAGGGGAACAAGACGGAGTTACAATGATGATTCAGGACTTTGAAGCCACCATAATAGTGCAGAAGCCTTGGACGAAATATACAAGAGGTCACTTCATAAATTCGTCCAGAGGCTATTATAGGTGCTGCGCGCTCACCTTATTATGGGCCAGGCCCATGTAATTTCGAAATACTTGAGTATAGGCTGTTTTTAGAGCCGTATGTGGGGAAACAGAGATAGGGTTGGTTTCGGACCCCTCCTTCAAGGGCCACGAATCCCCTCCTCTTCCTCCATAATACAAGCCCTTGAGGCACCGTTTAGACTTTGGGTTTTGTTTAGATTAAAGTTCGCCATAGCTGCAACTTCGCGTACTTCGTTTGTGTTCAACGACCAGACCAAGACGTCACAGAACCCCACCTTGATCAATAAAGCTTTCATCTTATATTCCAATATCCAGATTGCAAATCTAGTTTCTTGCTTGTTCTTCGTTTGCTTGCAGGAATAGACCCGTGGTCAGGTTGATTGTGCTCCGGCGTGGTCAATACCTCTCGGAGTTGGTTTAGCGATTGCTAAGGCGCGATGTCCTCGCACGTTCGTAGTCGGATCGTCAAGTCTACTCCACAAAAACGATAGCATCATCTCATCGAAAGATCGGGACACCCTCGCCTCTATCAAGTGTATCAGATTCCCAGTTTCTCGGTGAGAGTTACAGTTTTTTGTAGTTTAGATCGAGTCTGTTCTTCATACCTACAGTCCAGGAAAAAGCCAAAAAAAAATTTAGGGTTAGTTCATCATATCCGAACCAATCTGAGCCTTTGCATATCTTTTTAGGGTTTTTGCTTTGTTGAATTTGCGGTTGCATCGTCGGTCAAGTTTGCTGGTCTTAGCGTCTAGTTCTTTAGAGTTCGAGTTCTGTTCCAAGTTGTACCCGCCGCCGCACCATCATCACGCCCTACCTATACCACCACAGCTTATCTGCTATTTCTCTGAGTCCATATACCACCACCGACGATCCATATACCACCACCGATCCGAGTCCATATACCACCACCAATCCGGCCCACATTACTATACCGTCATATACCATCACCAGTCCGAGTTCCACCAGATTCATCTCTGCCACCAGTCCTAGTCTGAGTCCAGTATTTATTCCTTTATTTTAGAGTTCCAGATCACGCGATACTACGAGTCGTGAACAAGTCGGATTCCCCAATTTTCGTGCTACCCTAGAAGAAAAATAGTTCCAGTTTCAAAAAAAAAACTAAGTCTGGAAAATTCTGGCTAGGCAGTTTTTAGACCATTTGTAGACTTTTTCGAAAAAAATTGTTGCGGAGCAAAAAAAAAAAAAAAGAAAAAAAGTGCAAAAAAAAGAAAAAAATTCGAGATGTTGCTCCTCCCTTGTTTACGTGCAGCCCTGTGATTTATGTTAGTGTTCTAGGCTCGCGTCTCTAGCACGGTCTAGCCTAGGACCAGCACAGTACCGTCGTTGAGAGTTTATTCAACATTGCATCTCTGAATTGATTATTGCTGACCCTTTTTGCTACCATATCATAAGCCTTCCCAGCTCCACATACATCTACATCGTGCGTTTGACACCACCTGGCAATCGCTCTGTCCAAGCTTTGAGAGTTTTGACTACAAAGGTTGCCGATCACCACCTGCTGCTGGGTAAGAACTGGTAAGAATTTGAGATTTGCTTGACGGATTTGTGACACCACACCACACCACCACCACTTTCTAGTAGTCTGTAGGATCATATTCTTGTGTGTTTCTATTGCTGCTAACCATGGCAGGATCACAAGCCGACGAGATTGACTGGGAGAACATGACGAACAAGGAGTTGCATGATAAATTTCAGCAAATGATGAGTGGCCAGGTGGGAGATGTGCTAAACAGATTTGAAGAGGCCATGGAGAAGATAGATGGCATGGAGAGGTCGTTCGAGACAAAGCTGGATAACAAGTTTAATGAATTGCTCACGCGTCTTCCCCAACCACCACCGGCTGCACCTGTCGCACCTCTGCAACGACAACAACAACGCCCCCTTCCAAATCAGTTCGGACGAGCGAAGCGTGTTCCTCTTGAGGATGGCCAAACTTCTGGTGCTGCTGTACCTACTGTTGATGCTTCTTTGGCTGCTGCTCCTGCTGCTGCTGGTGCCAAGGAGGAGGATGATTACGCGGGCGATTATGAGGATGAGGTTGATCAAAATCATAACTACGTGCAACCACCAGCACCAGGTCGTCCACATGCAAATAATCGCAATGGTAGGTCTGCACCACCACTTCAGGTACGAGATCATGACCATCTTCCTAAATTAAAATTGAATATTCCACCATTCGAGGGTAGATATGTTCCTGATATATATCTTACTTGGGAGTTAGAAACTGAACAACGTTTTACATGTTTACAATATCCCGAGGAACGACGTGTTGCTGCTGCTGTTTGTGCTTTCACTAGTTTTGCATGTGTATGGTGGTCTGAACATTGTAGATTATATCCTATTCCAGCTACGTGGGCTGCTTTGAAAACTGCTATGCGTACTCGTTGGGTTCCACCATATTATCAACGTGAATTACTTCAAAAATTGCAGCGCTTAAGACAAGGAAAAAATTCTGTAGAAGAATATTATCATGAATTACAAACTGGCATGATTAGATGTGGTATTGTTGAGGAGAATGAAGCTATGCTTGCACGTTTCATGGGTGGATTAAATAGAGAGATTCAGACCATTCTAGAGTATAAGGAGTATAATAATATCACTCGTTTATTCCATCTTGCTTGTAAAGCTGAACGTGAAGTGCAGGATCGACAGGCATTGGCGCGAACTAATTTTTCTGCAGGTCGATCTTCATCATGGACACCGCGTGCCTCCTCTACTCCCACACGTCCTACTGCGGCACCACTGACTTCAGCCGCCAATTCCAATCGAGATATAAGAAAACAGGCACCACCACCACCATCTGCCAAGAGTACACCTTCTGGGCCTGCCCAGAGCTCTTCTTCATCTATGGCATCAACAGGGCACACACATGATATTATTTGTCGTCGTTGTAAGGGAAGAGGTCATTATGCGAGAGAATGCCAATCTCCGCGTGTTATGATTGCTACTGAGGATGGTGGGTATGAGTCCGCTAGTGACTATGATGAGGAGACTTTGGCTCTTATTACAAGTGAAGAACACGGTGGAGATGATTCTGATCATGAGATGCAATACATGGCTCCTGAAGACGCTGACAGGTATGAATGTTTAGTTGCTCAACGTGTTTTGAGTGTGTAGGTCACACAAGCTGAGCAAAATCAGAGGCATAATTTGTTCCATACAAAGGGAGTTGTGAAGGAACGTTCTGTTCGCGTCATCATAGATGAAGGGAGCTGCAACAACTTGGCTAGCATGGAGATGGTGGAGAAGCTATCTCTCACCACAAGACCACATCCACATCCTTACTATATCCAATGGTTCAACAACAGCGGCAAGGTTAAGGTAACACGTACTGTTCGTGTGCATTTTAGTATCTCTACATATGCTGATTATGTTGATTGTGATGTGGTACCCATGCAAGCATGTTCATTATTACTTGGTAGACCATGGCAATTTGATAAAAATTCTGTACACCATGGTAGAAACAATCAGTATACTCTTGTTCATAAGGATAAACATATTACTTTGCTTCCTATGACTCCTGATTCTATTTTGAAAGATGATATTAATAGAGCTAGTAAAGCAAACCAGGAGAAAAATAAGAGTGAAAATCAGATTGTGGCAAAAGAATTTGAGCAACAAATGAAGCCTAATAATAAACCATCTAGTGTTGCTTCTGAAATTAAATTGAAAAGTGCATGCTTACTTGCCACCAAATCTGATATTGATGATCTAGATTTCAGCAATTCTGTTTGCTATGCTTTTGTGTGCAAAGAGGCGTTATTTTCATTCGAGGACGTGCCTTCCTCTTTGCCTCCTGCGGTCAATAACATTTTGCAGGAGTTCGCTGACGTCTTTCCACAAGACGTGCCACCGGGATTACCACCTATTCGCGGGATTGAGCATCAGATTGACTTAATTCCCGGTGCTTCGTTGCCAAACCGTGCGCCATACCGTACCAATCCAGAGGAGACGAAGGAGATTATGCGTCAAGTACAGGAGTTGCTCGACAAAGGTTATATACGCGAATCCCTTAGTCCTTGTGCTGTTCCTATTATTCTAGTGCCGAAAAAGGATGGTACATCGCGTATGTGTGTTGATTGTAGAGGCATTAATAATATTACTATTCGTTATCGTCATCCTATTCCTAGACTAGATGATATGCTTGATGAATTGAGTGGCTCTACAATATTCTCCAAAGTTGATTTGCGTAGTGGATACCATCAAATTCGTATGAAATTGGGGGATGAATTGAAAACAGCATTTAAAACAAAGTTTGGACTATATGAGTGGTTAGTCATGCCTTTTGGGTTAACTAATGCACCTAGCACTTTCATGAGATTAATGAACGAAGTTTTACGTGCTTTCATTGGACGATTTGTGGTAGTCTATTTTGATGATATACTGATTTATAGCAGATCTTTGGAGGAACATTTGGAACATTTACGTGCTGTTTTTATTGCTTTATGTGATGCACGTTTGTTTGGTAACCTTGGGAAGTGCACCTTTTGCACCGACCGAGTATCTTTTCTTGGCTATGTTGTTACTCCACAGGGAATTGAAGTTGATAAAGCCAAGATTGAAGCTATTGAGAGTTGGCCACAGCCCAAAACAGTCACTCAAGTGAGGAGTTTTCTCGGACTCGCTGGTTTCTATAGGCGTTTTGTGAGAGATTTCAGCACCATTGCTGCACCTCTCAATGAGCTTACAAAGAAGGATGTGCCTTTTGTTTGGGGTACCTCACAGGAAGAAGCCTTCACGGTATTGAAAGATAAGTTGACACATGCTCCTTTACTCCAACTTCCTGATTTTAATAAGACTTTTGAGCTTGAATGTGATGCTAGTGGAATTGGATTAGGAGGTGTTTTATTACAAGATGGCAAACCTGTTGCATACTTTTCTGAAAAATTGAGTGGGCCTAGTCTGAACTATTCTACTTATGATAAAGAATTATATGCTCTTGTTCGGACCTTAGAAACATGGCAACATTATTTATGGCCCAAAGAATTTGTTATACATTCTGATCATGAATCTTTGAAACACATTAAAAGTCAAGCAAAACTGAACCGTAGACATGCTAAATGGGTTGAATTTATTGAGAGTTTCCCTTATGTCATTAAACACAAGAAGGGTAAAGAAAATGTTATTGCTGATGCATTGTCTCGTCGTTATACTATGCTTTCACAACTTGACTTTAAAATATTTGGTTTGGAGACCATCAAAGATCAATATGTGCATGATGCTGAATTTAAAGATGTATTGCAGAATTGTAAGGAAGGGAGAACATGGAACAAGTTCGTCGTTAACGATGGATTTGTGTTTCGTGCTAACAAGCTATGCATTCCAGCTAGCTCCGTTCGTCTTTTGTTGTTGCAGGAGGCGCATGGAGGAGGATTAATGGGACACTTTGGCGTGAAGAAGACGGAGGATATACTTGCTACACATTTCTTTTGGCCAAAGATGAGACGGGATGTTGAGCGTTTTGTTGCTCACTGCACTACATGTCAAAAAGCTAAGTCACGACTCAATCCTCATGGTTTATATATGCCTTTGCCTGTACCTAGTGTTCCTTGGGAGGATATATCTATGGACTTTGTTTTAGGTTTACCTC